>JAQIXI010000730.1:0-18958 GCA_034700165.1 Galumnidae sp. Gr-Ori-00277 | reverse complement strand
CCAAGAATTTAACTTATTTTTTGAAGAATAAATTACTTCTATTGTATGTGAATAGAAACATCTAGGTTATTCTATAGTTACATAAATTGGTCAAGAAAAGCTTTTCTTTGGTTTATAAAATATGAAATAAACATGCTACATTTTCAAATACCAGGAAAATTAACCAAAAAAATAATATAAATTTTTAGAAACGACTCAATGAATTGATTTTATTTGGAAAATGAGTGAAATCGATATAACAAATGAAATAAAATTAATTTAATATTTAATTGAATGAATTTCTATGTAATGTATGTTACAATAAGTGGAATCTTAACAACAGTTTAATGAATATTTACATCAGTTTTGAAGTTAACAACAATTTCTTCGAATCAAAGGTTTGTTTTGTCGGACAAAAAGGGATTTGAATTGAAGTTTCGGTTCGACATATGGTTTAGTAATACATTAATTAAGCGAATAATAAATATATTAATTTCTATAATCAAATATATTCCGTTATCTGTCGGTTGTGTTGTGTTTTGGTTTCAATTGATTTTTCTTAATATAATTATAACATTCAATAATTTTCAGTGTTTTGTGTTTTTATAGTTAATATTTTCTCTTAGATTTACATTTGATATGAGATTTTCAATGATTTTTGTCTTAATTGTATTCGAAAAAAGTTGTCAGAACACAAAATGAATGATTTGATTAATGTTTTGCACATTTGTTTGACCATTAATTGCAAGCATTTAACAAATGGATGGAAAGGTTTTCCCATTAATAGAAAAAAGAATTGATTGATGAAAATCTAATTAAAGCTTAAGTACAACAACTTATTCACAAATAAATTAATTTATGACAAAAACTCCGAAACAGAGAAAATGTTTATAAGAATAAAACAATTATTGATTTGAGACAAACAACTTTGTGACCATCTCTTGATTTTGGACTCAAAATCTTTTGGTATTTTTACAATTGATTTGTAATTCAATAAAAAATTGTGGAAATCAATAGTCATTTCTTTACAAATATTTTCACTAATAATCACTTGGAGTAAACCTAATAAGAGTCGGACTCATTATTCCAAACCTCATTCTCTAACCTAATATAAAATGACAAAAAAAAAGACATTTAATTGAAATTTAAATCAATTGAATTAACTCGTATTAACTCGTGTTAACTCGTATTAATCCGAATTTGCATTTCATTTGATAATGAAATCAAATAATAATAACAATAACTGACAATCATTTTGGAAGTTATGATCGGTTTTACAATTTTTAAAACAATTGAAAACTAAATCAATATAAACATTGGATAAATTGCTAGAATATATCAATTTATGGAAGAACATAATCGGTTTTGTATTTATTTCTAAATTCTAAATAACCTTGCTATTTTGATAAAATCTGAAAATGATTCAAATGTTAGAATTTCTTAATATATTCTAAATATTTTGTTTGTAAACTGAAATCAATTGAAATTTGTATCAATGATTTTATTCGTTTGAAGTGTAAAGTGAGCATTACTTCAGTCATTTAGTGGCACAGACTATGTCTCAGACACTTTTCCACAATAAATAGTGTTTCAAATAAATTATTCATAAATTGAGCCAAAAATAAATGAAAACAAATTAAATTTAAATAAAATTTATTAAAATACAAAATATAAACAAAAACACAAATTAAATATTCATTAAATAAATACAAAACAAAACTTTATTAAAAACAAACTGACCTCAAGTAAAATATGAATGCATCAATTATATAATTAACCAAGAGTCAAAACTTAAAAATCACAATTTGACCGCTGATTAAACAATAATTCACAATAAGTATAACAAATGATCTGAAAACTGATTCTTCTCTAAGACTTGTCTAAGACTAGTCTACCACTGGTTTTAACAATTAGTTAATTCAAAGAACAATTGATTTGTTTCTGTTTTTTGTGAGAAATTTGTGGCACATTTTTAGATCAATTTTTATCGCACTTTTATCGCAAATAAAACACATTTTGTGTATACATTTTGAATAATTTTTTAAGTGAAAAGTTGGCCCAAACTTTACATTTGAAAACTCACTCCAACTGAAAACCAATGAATGAAAAATTTCTCTTTTGGGACAAAAATTCATTTTAAATAATTTTTTTGTTTGCAAAATATATGTTATTTACAAACAGAGAGTGAATTATGTAATCAATTTGTTTTATGGATATTTCAATATTCATAGAAAGAAGAAATTTTGAAAATTTTATATAATATAACACAAATGAAATTATTGTAAATAATTAACACAAATTTCTTTTAATCAATAGATTTGACGAATTATTCTTATCTTTAAATGTTTTGCAATATATATAACATTTTTTTCAAATATATTTTATAATCATTTAAATAGTAATCAATTTTACACATTTTGTCACTAAATATAATTTTTTAATTCTTTACTGATTTAATATATAATTTATTTTATAATCAAATTTAATAAATTAAATATATATAACTGTAATAATGAGTGCAAAGTCTGGACTGCATAAGAAATTCTTTGGTAAATATCCATAGAATTAAGAATTATTATTATTATTATTAATATTATTATTATTATTATATATTTATGTATAATATTATACTCAGAATAATTGGGCGAAAAATTTCCGTTCAATAAATATATCCTAAAATTCTTGAGTATTATTCCCAATGAAAAACAGTTATAGGAATTGGATTTTGCTTTTATTTTTCAAATTTCATGACGACATCAAAACAATAAAACAATTAATTAATTAATTGTTTTCTTCAAATAGTTTCCGATCCTTTTGTCGATCACTTTATAAACAAACTTCGATTGGAAAACAGTCCCGAAATCATTTCAAACCAGTGGTTGGTTTCAATCAAAAGCGTTACAAAAGTCCATTTCATGGCTGTCTGTATAGTCGTGCGCTTTATTCACAATAATTACAACACATTTTGATTTTAGATTTTGTTTGAATTCAATTTGTGTTTTGTTTTGCGTTTCTTTCATTAAATGATTATTTTTGAATAATTGATATATAATTAAGTTATGGCTCTGTGTTAGAGCGTCGATATTTTAACAATTGCTAGTTCTGGTTCGAGAGCACCGGTAGTCGACGATGATGTGCCGGCCGGTTGTGAGTCCAGGGTCTCAGTACTATCCGGTATATTAATTATAGCAACTGTTCCCGGATTTGAACTATTGTTCGGATTGGATGACAACGGATTGTTGAGTGTGGAACGGGTTGGCAACAGACCAGTGGTTATTTGGTCTGAGCTCAGCATATATTTGGCACCACTGCTGCAAAGTTCTACTTTACTGGACTCGTTCTGCATATCATTCAGTTCTTCATCTCTTTCTGTCTGTTCGTTGTGTTTCTGATTCAAACAAAAGTCAAAAAAATAGCATTAATTCAAATGAAAAATAAATTATTTAATTAAAACTAACGTTTTATTAAAGGAATATATTATACAATCAGTTGTCATAAAAGGTCAGAAGTCAATACAATTTTCCTTAATTAAAATCAGTTACTTTTCATAATTAAAATTAGATATCAGTTAATTAAAATTACGAAACACTTCCCAAAGGATTTTAATTGTATTTTAAATTCAATTTTCAAATCGAATTTTAAATTAAATTTAGAGTAAAATTTCCACAAAAATATTTTTAGTATTATTACTGAATGATATACTAAGAGTAGCAAGGACAATATTCCCTACTGAATCACAGAATATCATTAAAAGAATAATATGCTTGAATTTATGATATTTTTATTCGGAATCTGTAATCAAAATGTGTATGGCCATTTTGAAGACTAAATACTCAGGTCAAAGTTTTCGAAAGCTTCTTTAAAACCTTTCAAACCTTACTTAGCATGATTAGCAATGTTTAATACTAAGTCAATTGATAAGATTGAGCAAGGTCAATTGATAAGAAATAGACGTTTCGATCGATAAAACTTAAAAATATTAGAAATTAAATTAAGATATAATTCGGATGAAAAGTCAATGAAAAAGAGTATTAATATTTGGTGAACGACAGCCTCACAAAACCCTCACAAAAGCCAAACCATTAATTATTAAGAATTTCATAATTAGTGAGAATTTTTCAATTAATTTTAAATAAAAATCTGTTCAATCATTTATAATAAACTCTTTTCTTTAATGAATTATGAATTAAAAGTTTGTCAAACAATTAAATATGAATTTGGTTTTAATGAAATTCTCATGAATTGAATTTTTACTCCAAAACTAAATTCAAATTCTATTTATTATTTGAAAAAATTAAAATCCATAGAAAAAGTGGTTTTACACCCCTTACAGATTATTTTTGGGTGTTTTCAGTATTTATTTGGAATTTATTGTTAGATTTCATTAATTATTTGGAAACATTTTTAGATTTCAATAACTATTTGGAAAAGAGTCTGAGATTTCAAATAATATTTGGAATCTTTTAATAATTATTTGGATTCTATCAAAAGAGTGAAACAAATAATGTTTTCGTCAGATATTCCAATGTTTTAAAAATGAAAGGATTTCTATCAAAGCTTTGAATAGAAATCCAAACAATTACTGAAAGATTCCAAATATTATATGAAATCTCAGACTCTTTTCCAAATAGTTATTAAAATCATCCAAAAAATAGCAAAATATTCCAAATAATTAATGAAATCTAACAATAAATTCCAAATAAATACTGAAAACATCCAATAATAACCTGCAACGAGTGTATACTTCAAATCAATTTTGAATAAAAGAAAAAAAAGTATATGAAAAGAAGAAAAATAATACTTTTATCGAGATATTTAAATAATAATACTTTAAAATTTCAAATTTTGTAGTTTTAGAAAAGCATATATTTATAAATTTGTAAAATTAGAGATATTTTAATTCAAATTTAACGAAATAGTTAAGTAAAGTGTAGTTTTGAGTTTTGGTTCGTGTCATTCATCGAAATCTAAAATTAAAACACTTTTAATAATATAATAACGACGATATCCAAGGGATAGAACTTAAAATATACACAAATTTTCATTAAAATTAAGTTAACTCTAAAGTAATAGCAATAACTTAAGTAATTTTGAATTTTTTTTTCTAAAACAAAAACTAAAAAATAAATTTGACATTTGATGTGACCCAGTTTTATCTCAACTGCTATTGAAAAAATTCTAACATAAACCATCTTGGTGGTCATTAATAAGATGAATGTTTATTCAAACTGAATGAAAACTTTTGATAAATTTAGAGCTAAATTCAAGTTTATTTAGTCAATAGTCAGATGGCTTTCAATTTTATACATTTTATGTATATTTTTAACAATAAATTGAATTCATTTTTAGGCAAAAGTTTAACGTAAAACAGTTTTGTTTGACATTTGAATTGAAGTGTGAATTAGAAAAATTTTCTGTCGATTATTAATAGTCGAGTAGTTTGTGATAAACTTCTTATTTCTGCACCGCTTATGACAAACAATGCGATTATTCGTATATAAATTCATTTGAAATAATTTCTATATTTTTCTCCTAAAAATAATTTTCACTTTATTTTGTTTTTCACAATTCAGTCAAAACTATTTTTTTTTTTTTTAGAAAAATTGTATGAAAAATGAAAATTTCACGCATTTGTTCATTTCGTCTTAAGTTAGAAGAAGGGATACCCAACACTTTCATCCAATCTATGACTCAACCAATTTTGAATTTACATTAGTTGAAATTGATCTTGCTTAATAATATAATTATTTACTTCTTTAGCCATATCTCTAAATATGTTTGAGATAATTATATTAATAATTTTGATTCCAATCATTTGATAAATAATTAAATAAACTGATTCTCACTCTTTTAGAATCACTAACTTTTGTGAATATTATATCGAATTTCGTCATTAATTATGGAAAATATAGACTCTTTTTAGAGCTATTTTTAAAGTCTTCATAAATTGAAAAATATGAAAGAATTTAATGTAAACACTATTTATAATTCTCAGACTTTAAATTTATTATGAATTAGAAAAATAAAGACTAAATTTAGTTTTTCATATAATTTTTATGAACAAAATTACTTTAAAACTCAAAATGAAAAGAATTGAGATTAAGTGAAAACTGTATTGATTTGGAGAAACTCAACGTTAGTTTATTAAATATTAAACATGAATTGACTCAAACCAACTAAAGAGACAAATATTTTCAAATATTTATTAAATCCCTTAAGAAAACAAAAGACAAATAAAACATAATTAGTCCATAAAAAAAAGTTAAAGAAAATACATAAATGAATGCCATTCCATCTGAAAGTTTGTGTAACGCCTCCGGTCTTATAATATATTGAATATTAACAAAAAGGATTAAAATTATAATAAATTTGATTACAATTGTATGTATGTCTTGCATGAATTATGAGAGGAAAGTCACGTACGTCCCAATTGAAAATAAAAACACAAAAAAAAAGTTTTAGACTAATAATTGACTAAACAATTCTCTAATGAGAAATCTATTTTTAGTAGAGCTCTTCCAATACTTTTAAGACTCGTTTTATTTTCAGAATACAATAGGTTTGAGCGAAAAATGTTGTTATTATAGAATAGGGTATAAAGAGATGACTCTGAACTGAGAATTGCAATCAATAGTGTGATTGTGATAATCAATTGAGGCTTTCATTAATCTTAAAATGTGTTCACAATAAATGACTCTTTAAATTATGAGCGGAGACAACATTTTTCAAGTTTTTCTCAAAATTTCAAATAAAATAAAGTGGAGTAACCATTCATTCATTTATAATGACTTCAATGAGAAACACTTCACTTCAATTTCCAAAAAAAAATCCTTCAAATTACCTCTTTTTTTAATAACTAACTAAAAAATAACTAAAGAAAATGGGAGTGGGAAGGAAAAAGAAAGAGGAACTTGATCTTTTGAGAATATTATTTAGTTTAAGGTAATAAAATATTAATATTTAAATGAATTTAAAAGAAAAATAAGAAAATTTATTTTATTTTTTTCTAAATCTAAAATTGAATATAAATTGTTTGGTTTTTGAGAAAAAGGCACCATATCTCATGCGAAATGTGAGCAAGAACACCTTACCCCAAAAATTAGGAGTTTTAATATTATTGCATAAATGAATAGCATTTGATTGTATGAAAAATGTTTTGACCACAAAATAAATGTGTAAAAGGGTTTGAAAATAAGAACATTGGGTTAGAAGATTGGGTCTCAATTGGGTCGATATGTCTCAAGTCATGACTTGTATTCTATGTGTTGATGGCTCTCAAATGGCATTCAATGATTATCACATCGTATGTGAGACGTCGTTTGAATGCCTACTAAAAAGAATGTCCAATCATTGGCATCATTGAAATCATTGCAATCAATGCAATGCTCTCTTCTCTAAGCACTCAATAAATCAATTTACGAGTAAATAGAGAACAATATTTTCCAGAAAAACATACTTTTAATATAGCTTTGGGTTCAATCATAACAATAATGAATGTCAAAAGATATACGAAAAACTCAAATAGACTGACACTCATTACAGAAAAGACTACTTATATTAAAAATCAAAAATGGATTTCATCCTAACATTTATAATGACATCTAATAAGTAAAGTAAACGTTAAAAGAAAAAACTCATAGATTTTAAAATTTACTTTTTTTCAAAAATTCTTTTTTTTTATCTAAAATTGTCTAAAAATAAATATAGTTTTTGTGACTTTTTTGAATTCATTGGACTTTTGTTGAGAACCTAAAATTGCAATCAATAAAATAATTATCGATTTGTCAAAAAGTGATTTCTCTTTTTCTCAAACTCTTTGTGTAAAATATATGAATAATTCAGTTCAATATCGAAAAGTGATGTCCTTTTTTGAGCCGTTTTTCAGTTTAAAGAGAAAACGATTCGATATTCAATTGAAGTCATGAAAGTTTAGTGAAAATGACGTTAAAATCCTTTGAAAATTGAAAATAAAACGAAATCCGAAAAAAATTTAGCCCAGAATTCAATATACAAATTGTGTTCTTAACTAAATATATATCGATCTAAACCTTAGAATCAAAAAATGAAATATTATTTGAATATTATCTGAAACTCGATTTAAAAATATCCAAAAGAATTTAATGAATCAATTATTTGAAAAATATTAATAAATGAGTTAATCACACAATTTGTTAAAACGTTATACGATATTATCATTTAAGAAATTGTGTGAAATAATATTTTTTGGAATTGAAAATAAGAAAATGCAAATAACTTGTAATTAAAAGAGCAGTAAATTCTTCGGATGAGATGACAAAACAATTAGTGAAGAGATATAGTATTTCGAATTAATTTCATACAACTATTAAAAATCCAATTAAACAAATGGAAAAATGCAAATAAAGTGAATCATTATTTTTAATTACCAAAAACTAAAGGATTTTTCAATGAAAGCCAATGTAAGCCTTTAATGTTAGTTACCCTTTGATTTAAACCTTATCATTTGCAAACATTCAAATTCCAATCTATTAGAACTTTAGGCTAATTATCAGTTCTTTTTGTTTTGTTTATCATTTGGTCAGCAAATGGTATCCAAAACTAATTTGATTTTAAAAATCAAATTCGATTTAAAAATATTTCACTCAAAAGTAATTCAATTTGAAAGTCAAGAAAATTTACTAAAATAACATTTTGTCGAAATTTTACTTATTATTGCAAATCCTATCTTTGAAACTACCCTGATGCTAATTTTATAGGACTCAATCTCCAGCTTAATTGAATAATTAATTAATTTAAGACTATTTTTGTACCGCTTTTTGAATTTAACCGAAGGCTAACTTACTTTTTGTAGAATTGAGTCAAAAAAGTTAATTAACTGATATAAAGAGAGACTGTTTTTAGATTTAGAAAAATTCATTTGAAATGAGACTTAAATGAATAATAGAGTAAATCCCTATTAAGTCTTACCTCATAATTTTTTCGGCCACAACAGGAACTCAACAGATTTCTGGCGGTTCGGGTCGGGACTATTGCTATCGACGCCACCGGTGAGAGTGGAGGTGTGGAGGAGAGACGATTAGGCTGACCATTATATGGTACTTCCAATTCGACAAATTCTCTGTCCTGTATTTCAGAGAAATCAAATAAAGAATTAATTTGTTTTTCGCAAAAAATTATGTAAAACACAAAACGAGTGAATCGATCGATAGAATAATTGATTCATTGATGCAACTAATGACTTAATTTTTGCCAAGATAATTAATGACTCAATTAACTCAGATAAAATTATACTGATCAAATTGAAATGGATGGGTCTGTCCAGTGTGATTTAATTTAACCAATTAATTGAGAGGGAGTTTTGTTTTCGAGTGAGACGTCCATCGATTATATTATCAATAACCAGATGACAGACTAATGGCTATCAAATAATTCAAATCTTATGTCAACTAAAAAACATATTTTTTGTGAGCAATGAATCAATTGGTTAGTACTTTGTGTCCAAACCTCTCACATAAATCAAAACCAAAATACTATTTATAGGAAAACAATAAGTAATTTCTCTGTAAATCCAACATTTGGTCCCAGAATTCAAAGAGAAATGTAATGGATTTCAATCAATAATAAAGAAGAAAGACATGAATTATATTCAGATCAGTTTTGCCAATAATATTCAAAAGAAGAAACGCCAAAATAAGTGAAATTTGTTTCTCCATTTGAAGTGTTGCTTAATTTAATGAATAAAACAAAAGTTAGAATTCAATCATATATTGGATTATTTCAACATTTTTTTGCATAAAAATTGTCAATAAATTCATTTCAATGAAGAAATGAGTTTATTATTTGAATATCAATACAATTGAATGCTTCGGATATTCGACTAAATTGAATACAATGTTATCAAAAGAATAACATAAAAACTTATATTTGTTAGAATGAAATGAGTATTACAAATATGAGCACAAATATGAGAAAATACTTGATACTCTTGATAATCCACTCGAAAATATTGTATAATACAATAGTTGAAACACTGACATAAACATCAACTAAAGAATGTTCTCAGAGATGTTCAAAACAAAATAGTTGAGAAAATAAAAATTTTTCTGACAAAAATGGTTTACCAAAAGTTGATTTCAAGAAATATTACAGTTTTGTTGCTTCTAATCTCAAATGAAAAGTGTGTCCGTCTCTGATATATGAGTCAACCAATTTTCTCTCAAATTTTAGGCTCAGACCTATTGTTCCTTAATATGAGAACTGAAATGATGAGATAAAAGTAGTCGAAGCAAAAAATTTATTGCCAACAAATATATGAAACTTTTATTTGGCTTTTCGTAATACAAAACAAAAGCGAAACAATTTTCGTTTTGCTATCAATTATATACTGAACTCAACTCACATACAATTCATGTCTCAAACTATTGATATATTTTTTAATTTAAAATTCGAATCAATAAAAGCAAAAGAAAAAGAATAATCGCTTTTAATCTCTTGAATAAAGACATTAAAAATGAGTTTAAAAAATTTAAAATAAAATCTCGGATAATACCCAGGTAAATAGAATTTGTTGAATGACCAAACATTGAAATTACAATTTAAGTGTAGACTTTTCTAAACTCCTGATAACTGTTTGACTCTTTTTGTTTATTAAATTATTTATTAAATGTATTTTTTATTAAAAAGGATTAAGTGGTGAACATTGAGTGAGATCTGAGCAAAACAACAAAAATAAATGAAATTTTAATAATTTAAGCGATTGTTTGCTCTTCATTTCAGGAATGCATTAAATTAATTGAAGACATAATCCTATTTTACTAAACCATTGAAAACATTTTTGAAAAGCAAAGAATTTGAAAGAAAATCGATTCCATTATTTTCTATCAAAACTAATGAAAGAATGAGAGAACAAGTTTTAAAGCAAAGTGTCATTCAAAGTAAGTCCGTTAGGAATGTGTCATCCCTTATGACCGAATCCCAATTCATCGCTAAAATTAAGATTCTATCGACAAAATACCAACAAAGAGGTAATTTTAGAGAAAGTGCCATGGTTAAGGCCAATGTTTAGGTCATCACAAATCGAAAATAATTCAGAAAAACCCAAAAAACCAACAAAAAGTGTCTTTAATTTAAGTATAATTGGATGGAAAGCGAATATAAATCCCTATTTTATGCTTTGTTTTAGTCTTTCATTTTAGAGGATTCTTCGATTCGACACACTTTGCAAATACTATTAGACTAAATGGGATTTCGTCAAAAAAAAGGCAAAAAAGCAAAAACGGTGCAACTCTTTTAAAATGAAAGATAAATTCCCTTTAAAACTGCATAACAATTGCTTTTGCTTTTTATCTCAAATATCGAAATGAGATTAATGGTTAGCTCAGACTTTAAGTAAGTGACGGATATTCTCAAAGAAGTGAAGTAAAAGAATCCAAACATGTTTTCATAGTTATGCCAATGTTAGCCATCAAAAAACTTTTTAGCACTATTTTTATGCTCACATTTCTATCTCTCACTTTAATGAAAACATGATATGAGTCGAAAGGGATTCGGATTTTATTACAAGTCCTAAGGGTTGTAAAATGGGAACAATAAGAGATGTGTCTCTTTTGATGACACAATCATTCTCTCAGACAAATTCGTCAAATACTCCAAAAAAGTCTGAAATTTAATTCGTTTTCTTATCTGATCCTAATTTTTTCAGAAAAGTCTTAGAAATGACTTCTTTTATATAAAATATATTTCATTTGAAATATTAGACAAATCAATAAGTAATTAGATTTATATAAATAATCAATGATAATATAAATTGATCATTTATCAATTAATAATCATGCTCATCTATTATTTACCAAAGTATAGCCAAAAATATGATATAATGAGAACTGAATAAATTCAATACTTTATTCTTCACAATAATTGAAGAGATTTATACTCTATTAAAGAATTAATGATTGTTTAGGTTTGAGATAATTGAAGACTTGAGTATCAATTCATAGAATATAAGGTTTGGACACAGAATAGAGTCCATATGTTTTGACCGTTTCAAGAGTTTATTCAATAAATGACACTTACGGTAGTCTTTTCCAAACATTGAAGCAAATGGTGGTGTTGTAATTCAAATATGTCTTCTGGAGAGTCGTCGGTATCGATTCCCGCCTCTTGAGCTGCAATACGGGCTTCAGTGGCTTTCTTTTTGCTAACAAAAGCTGCCCCAGACGTCGCTTTTGCGATTCGAATGCGTGCCATTCGTGCTTTCTGTAACATAAAAGCAACATGTTCATTTATTCATTATATTGAGTAATAAGATTCTTAACATTCAATTAGTTTCTATTTTGTGCGATATATGGCTCTTATAAACCAACAGTCATTGAATTCAACTATTTTTGATTTTTTTTAATGTAATGAAGACATGAAGACATGAAACGAATATTTTATTCTAAAATTCAATTATAGAAAGACTTTCAAAATATGATTAAAGGATTCAATAGAAAAAGAATTTTTAAAATAAGATATTTTTTAGATTTAATTAAACAAAAGAATAAATTATTTTATAAACTAATAATTCTTAAAATATTTTAATAATTTTATTGAAAAAAATATTTAATAAGAGGTTATCAATAAAAGGATAGTTTTAATTCTATTTAACAAGGACAAAAATTAATGGAATTATGTTTAGAAAAACTAAAGTATTACTGGTATAGAGATTTTGGAATTAAGTTGAAAAGAGATATTGAAAAGTTGAATGCAATTTAGCAAGTTGAATATTTTGTATATAATTTAGTTTAAAATTTTTTAGGCTTTGGTTTTGGTTTTTGAAAATCTGGTCAATAAATAAAGAAAATTATAAATTCTCTGATCGTAGAAAATTCAGTGAATAGTTTAGTTGTAAGCCATGAGAATCTAATTAACATAATATTCAAATACTGGAACTGTTTTGCAAAGTATTTCCACGTATTTTGAAAATCAAATTCTTATACTTTGTATGATTTGAATATCACTAAACTCTAGTAAAAAATAGGAGCCAAACAACAAATCTGTGCGATATTTTCAGTCAAATACAAGTGCTATCGACAGTAAATGAATACATCTCTTATTAGGCTGTGCTCTTCTGTTAAATTACAAGTCATTGTTATTTATCAGATATTGTTCTCATTATACAAAAGATACACATTTCCGGAGAGGAGGACATCAGTTGTGAAGAGAAAAATAGAGAACAAATACTAACGAAAAATTCTTTGTATTAAGTTTTAGATCATTACAAGCATTGATCTCTTCATATAATAACGAATCCATTACTAGATTTGGTCCTTTTAGTCCTTTCAAGACTAAAAACATCCATTTATACATCACAACAAAGAATATGAAAATTCTTTTCTCACAAATTATACTAAAAATATATTTTCAGCCAAAACAGACATAAAGACAAGACTTACAGCAATTAATGCTTTGATTTATATTTTCTTCTCAAACAATACCAGTATTTGATTTGTAAAATATTAACTAAGATTTAGTTTTAAATCCTAAAAGAGTGAGTGATGGACAAATTCTGATGAATGGCTAGAACAAAATAATCAATTTCTATTTTTCAAGCTTTCAAAAGATAAAATTGAGCCAAAAGTTTAGATTCTTGTCTAATATGTTATAGACTATACTATAGAAATGTAATGAAATTGATTTATCGTATTTTAAGTTGTAATCCAATTTATTGGAAACCCTAATACTTTTGAATTATATAACTTTTTCAAAATCTAACCCTTATTTACACTGAATTTAATCTTCTAATTAAAAAGTTTCACAAAAGTATTTGAGATTTACATAATTTGTTTCATAAATTTTAATTATAAGTTACCGAATAATAATAATTAAAGTTCCGGACATTAGATATAACCCAAACGTAAAAATAAATCAAATAATTCTATTTTTAAACGTTTATTATTGAATGGCTCTAAAAAAAGTGATTAAAATGAATCGCTTGCCTTTCAATTCATTACTGAATCCTAATTCAATTGGAAAGGACTTCATTAAATGTTATACAACACTAAAAGTGATTCGTATCGACTGTTTTCTGTTAATTTGCATTAAAATCTAAATAATAACTAAACTTTTAGACAACTGTTTAAGCGTTTTAGTATTCAATAGACTTTAATCACAGTTTAAAATGAGTGAACGCTTTTAAAACAATTTTGTTATTAAAATATTTTTATAAACAAAACCCTATGAAAAGACTCGAAAAGAATATAATACTGTCAATTTGATAATAACTAGATAAAATAATTCACTAAATCATTAAATAAAAGAGTAATTTAATATTTTATTAGTTTTGACTTAAATAGAAATGACTTCAAACTTAATCTTTAAATCTTAGGTTTCAATTGATTATTGTTTTAAAGTTGAAGACATTTTTCTTATTGGATAACCTTTTTATTAAAGTAAACTTCAATAAAAGATGGTTTCCTTCAGTATAAGAGTTACTAAATTCTAGTCTAAAACATTGAGGGCTGGAAAAAACTTAATGAAAAGAAGACAAATGTCTTTTCACAAACTTTGATGGAATCAAAAGATTTTTCAATTGAAGAATCGATACTTAAATAAATCTAAATTAAAGCCATAAAAATAGAGAGAAATGTAAAGAAATATGAATTGAAAGGAAAAGACATAAAATAATGCAAATGTTTGTCTCATATTTGATGGCAATCCATAGAGAATATAAGTGTTGTTCCTTTCAGTGAAAAGATTACATCGAATTGAATATAAATAATGGAAATGAAAGGCCAGGTATCAAAGGAATAATTTGAGGTAATGTTTGAAACCTAAACCTCGAATTAAATACTATCAGAAGACTATTTGACAAATAGAGTGAACATCTGTGCATACCTTTTGTGCTTTACGTTTATCTGCTCTTTGGTTTTGATGGTAAATACGTGAAAAGTTGGATACAATGACAGGGACTGGGAGTGCGATGACGAGTACACCGCTTAATGAGCAAACGCCACCAACTATTTTGCCGGTTATGGTCGCCGGAACCATATCTCCATAACTAGAGATAAATAAATTTATAAATTATTACAAAACTATTACAATAGATATAACTATTAAATGATTGTATCATTCAATGATTGAAAGCGCTTTCATTTCAAGAGAATACGTTTGCGAAACAAAAATACATAAATAATAGAAAATTAAATTTAGACTTTTGTTTACTAAATAGCATTGAATTGACAAATTGTAACTTGCTACATTTCAAATTACATATAATGACTTATTGAATAGCGATTAAATATTTGCTTTAAATATTTCAAATCTATAATAGATATAAATTTAGACTAAATTTATCATGTTTAAATCAAAATATAATATCCATTGAAATTTACAAATTAAGAAAAAATAAAAATATATTACAATTTAAAAGCTTATTAACTAAAATAAAGGTATTTGGAAAAACAAAATTGTATTGGTGATTTAAAAGATTTATTTCAAATGTATTACTTAATATGTGATATAAATTTAATTTTCAAAAAATATAACTACAATTGAAGACCGATGTTTTGAATTCGTTGGGAAACCAAAAATGGTTCATAACATCCATCAGTTCATATGATCGGTCATTCACTGTATTTTAGTATAAATTCATCAGAAATGTTATAATTTAGGAATTTTTAAGAATTGCGCTTGTTTATATGAGCAAGCAATAATTTCACCCGGATAGAGTTCAATACATCATAAAATAAATTAACGAAAATTGTTTGCACTTTTAAAAAGATTATTTATAGTTTTTGATCAATACTTTTCACTATAATAGAAGTTTGACCATGGTATAACCTATAGGAAATGTGAAATATTTAATATAAATGTTAAATGTAAATATTAAAGGTACAGTTTTTATAGTTTTTAAAAGAACCTGGTAATAGTATTTAAAAATGAAAATTCTAAGGATCCCAAAAAAGGTCCTTTCTTACTAAAATATAAAACTAATTGAGAATTCAATTAACTATAATTTCACTGAAATTTAGCGATTTTTATAGAATCTAATCGAAGGTTATCTCTATTTGTGAAGAAAATGGTCACAACATTCCTCCATTTGAAACCTCTATCAATAGAAGACAATATAAAGTTCTCGGTTTAAATGTTTATCGAAGGAGAAAATTATTCTCTAATTTTGAAATTTCAAAAGCTCTTAAATTGAAGAAGTTTGCCAAGTTTACATTAACGGTTAATGATTACCTCTACATCACTTCTAAAAATAAGGAAATATTTTGAAATCTGTAAACATATTAAAAACATATTTTTTGAAAATTTATTTTAAAACAATTGATTTTTTTAGTTCTAATTTTGCCACAAATTTATGGCACTAAATCTCCTGAGCAAGATCAAATGGAATGTCCCCCATTTGCAATCTATTGGAAAGCCAATAGTTGTAATCGAGGATAATTCAATTCTCTAATAATAAATAAGGCTTTCATCGAATGGAAAAGGACTACAAAATTGTTTGGTTACCAATCAGTTCACTGACGCATAAAATTGGACACAAAATATTACTTGAGATCAGAATACTATTATTAGAGTAATGTATACAATAGTATTATTAGTTTGTCAGTTATAGTATCTTATGTTATATTTTGGTGTATTATGGTGTCAGTTATTCTGTGCTGCCATTCGACCATAATTTTAAGTTTCACTAATATTATGAATAGAAACTCAATTTATTCCTTAAAATACTGGAATTTAATGCATAATTTAGATTCGTTTGGATGTGTTTGACATAACCTAATGGTTGACACCATATGAACGCCACTAAATTCATAACTTTTCAGATAATTGACATCATTTGGTGATAAAGAAAACCCAAATTAAAAATCTAATCAAAATTTTCAGTAAATTTCTCGCTTTAAATAACGAATGAAATTAAATGTTTGAATAATTTTAAAAATATATTAAGTCTGAAATTATCGACATTTTGTTCATTTAGTTCCAGAAGTCAAGAGTGGATCCACCCATTGCTTATCATTTGCGTCACAAACAATGTGTGGTTCAGAACCAAAAGGTTTAATATTGTAGTAAAAAAAATAGTAAAAAAAAAAGAAAACTAAACATTACTTTTAGTAATGATATCCATAATTGTATTTCCGATCAATTCTTTTGTAATAGAAATGGAAAAAAATATAAACAAAATCTGAGAAAATTGATAGAAATTAGAAGAGATTTAGTGGTGATGTCTGACATCGAAAGCAGAGCTTTTGTTGGATGTGATTTCAAAAGCATATGTTGTGTTTCGCTATTATTTCTCTTCTTTTATAAGAGCCGATTGTTGTAATGGTGTCTATGCAGTAGTAGTGTTAGGGGTCGATAGTCAGCTCACAATTCGGATACATTTCAAAAGCAGGTATACAAGAGATACCCTATCAAAAGACCTGTCTTTCAAAATCACTCATATTTTATGTGAAAAGTCTAATAACAATTCATTTGATAAAAACGATTGAATAGAGGCTCTCAACTGTTGGCAAAAGTTTTTCATAGTTTTGTTGGCCATCAAATCAATCATTTAGTTATTCACTGATAACATAATTCACTGAACGCTATAATAATAACTACTTTTTCAGACAAAATATTTTCACAAAAAATGATTAAATACTAGAAAATCGAATTCATTTTGAGATGAATTATTGTATTATTGATTACTTTATTAAATATTCAATGAATACAATGAATAATTAATAAAATAAATATATTGACCCAAAAAGTCATACAAATTATGAAGGATTCGATATTGAATTGTTTCCAAAATATATACAATATTAGCAAATATTAGACAAAAATAGAAAATTTGGATTTTTTGCCAAAAATTAATATTTTATAAAAAATTGAATCCATAAAAACAAATCAGATTTGATTCGATTTTTTATATATATTTATAAAAAGAAATGGATTCGTGTTTTGCTCATAAGTTATACTCTTCATCATTGAGTATATAAAATAGTTTTTATTTCATCTTAAATAAATTGAATGCTTGAAAGATAACAGGTTTTCACTCTTTTTCTAACTCTGTCTCACATCTCGTATACTATATTTTTCTTCTCTTTTTCCAAAATATCATTTTTCGAG
Organism: Galumnidae sp. Gr-Ori-00277; assembly: GCA_034700165.1. Classification (NCBI taxonomy): domain Eukaryota; kingdom Metazoa; phylum Arthropoda; class Arachnida; order Sarcoptiformes; family Galumnidae; species Galumnidae sp. Gr-Ori-00277. The sequence goes on along the minus strand of JAQIXI010000730.1, from coordinate 901 downwards.
TCGAAGAAAAAATTGAAAAAAATAAATAAAAAGTGAAAAAGTATTTCTCTGTGGGCTATGAATTCTTCAAAATTGATTAAATCGAAAGAATATTCAAAAAAAACCAAAAGAAGGCAAAGAATTTTAGATTATTTCAAATGAATTAGATTAAGATTAATTTATTTATATAAAGAATGGCCTAAAAAAGATAATTCAGACCAACAGCTAATAAATTGAGTGAAAAATTTAATTCATTTTTGGGATTCATTGCGAAACTCTTTAAGTTATTAAACAAATGAAAGGCTAGACTTCAGTTTTAAAGGATAATTGTTTTAATTGAAAGTTTACTCAATAAAAAAAATCAGTTCAACTCTTATAAGGAAAATAATGTGACCTAAAAATAGAATATATTCTTATTATAGGGAACAGAATATTTGGTTTATTCTTAGAGACAGAGACTATATAAATAGATCGAAGAATGGGCTAAATGTCATATTCTGTATAACTATCTGTTAGAATATGAGCGCAAAAATTTCAAAGAAATGAATTTCATTGAAAACTTATTGAAAATTCTTGTGTGTAATCCTGTCTTCACTATTAAACTAAAAAATGGTTGAATTCGTTTATTTAAGTGACTTATGTCTTATGTAAGAACAGAATGAAATTCAGACTGAAATGTAGGGCAACGGCATTGTATGCACTATTAGATGCAATTGCAGGTCGGCGTTACTATAAATAGACATCTCATCCAAAGCACTACTTTTCTCAGTGCTCTGGTTTTAGGCCTCATCTCTACACTAACTTTAAGTATAGTACTGTTGAACACCACAGGAAAGTTTCAAGTGAGGGATGAGAGAGAGAGAGAGGGAGAGGGAGAGGGAGAGAGAGAGAGAGAGCGAGCGAGCGAGAGAGAGAGAGAGAG
>JAQIXI010000729.1:0-18970 GCA_034700165.1 Galumnidae sp. Gr-Ori-00277 | reverse complement strand
TTAACAATCAACTATTAATAAGTGCAATGTTTTTATGCTATTATTTTGGTATTAAATGGCACTCAATTTTATGAATGCGATTGTTATCTAACCGGTAATTATGGGCTAAATATTGTGATCGACATTATTCTGATTTTTAACTCAATTCTGAATCTCTAAAAAACCAAAACTATCGTTCGATATAATAAAAAAAAACTGCATTCAAGTGATAATAGAGGCACTAATTTTGAAACGTTATATTGAATGGCATTGAAAGTAGTCGACAATAGAGAAATTGGCAGAATTGGCACTTCTCTACTCTTCTCTATTCTTGTGTTCAGATGTCTATTGAAAACAGTAATATTTTGGTCATTCAGTATTCTCGGGGAAGTGAACACATATAGTATGTATGGCCTGTTTGTAGTGGCGCTAAACACCACTATAGATGCTTATATAGATGGGGGGCCCTTCAAATAAAAAAGTATAATAGGCACCGATATAATAGCTGGCTGTGCAACAACTTTAGAGACTGACAGCCTTCTATTGTAATGCATTTGTTATTATAATAACCCAAATGCGGATGTGAACCAATAAAGAGAAATAAAGTGAAATAAAGTTGAATAAAACAGAATAAAAACTGAATATAAGCGAAATCTATTCACGCGTTAACATTATATGTATATATGGATGGCTTCAAATGCAAAGCCTTATGAGACACAGCTTTGATTCACTGACTTATTTGCAATTCCCTATTGATGTTCAACTTTTCCAATATCTATAACCGTTGAGGTCTTCCAATAATCTGTGGTCTGCCATCACTTTATTATGTGATGCGATGTGGGCTGAGTTGAGCACACATTTCATAAGAGTTTTGATCCGTCGGTCGCCAAACTTCAAACGTTCAGTTGAGTCAACGCTTTTCACTTGAATTAAAGGATAGAATGTATTGCAATCAGTTCTCAATTGCATGAAATGAGTTCATAATAGACTAACATTTGAATGCCAACCAACACAACAATCGGGTAAACAATTAGAGAAGGGGTCAGTCGTATCAATAATATTCAGATAATATAATCAGCGGTCAGTCCAACGCTAAATAACTACTCTATTCATAGTTACTCAACAATTCAATGTTTTCCACTCTTTCGCTTAATTTTAACAAATATGTGTTTGTGTGTGTGTGTGTGTGTGTGTGTGTGTGTGTGTGTGACTTAATTGAGTTGAATTACTAATAAAAAGTATATATTAATAGATTTAAGTTATGATATGAAGATTCATGATATAAGTCACGAATGATTTGTTTTCATTTCCTTTTAATTGTAATATTTTGAAAGATATAATCAAAAGTATTTTTAGTAAATGTGTATTAAAATAAATTGATCAAGGAGAAGGGAGAGGGTGAAAGGGGAGGGAATAATTTCAATGTGAAAAAATAATTTAATATTTGGTATTTAGTTTTTGAAGGGTTTTATTGAAACAAATGAAATATTAAGAGATGTCTTCAGATGTGTTCAGATATTTAACTATCGATCAAATATTGGATGAGACGATCCTTTTTATGACTGAATGGTAGAGTTGTCTAATAGTGATGTGATATGTTTTGAGGTCCGCACAACTGCACAATACTGGCAATAGTGACGCACAACCGCTATTTATTTGTCATTGAATGCACTCAAAGCTTCTTCTGATATTCCTTTTCATCGCCAAAGACCTTCTGAATGGGTTTTCAATTTTACCAAACAATAAGATCTGAGGAGTTGGACAATACGCAAATCACGAACAATGAGCACCGGGTGATCCTTACAATCCCTTACAATCTACTATAATAAGTAGCATTTGTGTGAAGAGAAGCATTTGGCCCAAAGTCGTCCTCTCATTATAACGCATAACAATCAATCGCTTCACACATACTTTACTCTATCCCTCTTTTCTCTACTTTTTTTCCTTTCTTGTTATTGAACTCAATGTTCTCTCTCTCTCTCTCTCTCTCTCTCTCTCTGTGTCTCTGTCTCTCTCTCTCTCTCCCTCCCTCTCTCTCTCCCCTACCCTCTCAACAGTACCAACTGTGACATTATATCAAAGTATAACTAACTAAGACTAACATTAATACCATTCAGTTATGACTTATATTAGAGCACCTATCCCTCTATCCCTCTATCCCTCTATTCCTTCTCTATTCGTCTGTTCAACTATTCCTCTATTGCATCGATGGCTTCGATTCAATTCCCATTTCATCTCAAGCGTGTTCTGTTCTATTCTGTGCTATTCTCTACTGTTGTATTCGTTCACATTCTGTTCTATTCATCTTTGGGTTCGCTCTATCCAAGAGTTTCAACTCCAACATCGCATTACTGTACGCCTGACCGACAACTTTCAATGCTTTTGCCTTCTATTCAAAACATTTAAAAAGGTTTCACACCATAGCTGTTAGTATGGATTTATATAAAAATGGCAAAAATGGCAATACATGTGAATATATCCGCCCTCTGACTACATAACAACATCTGAAATCTCCAAAAAAAGATTCACTCGAAATGACGAATACTTTTATATAAAAACTTTGAAAATCCCATTCCATAGTTATCTTCTTTTGATACCTTTTGAAAAAATACTGATTTTCTTCGGAATGTCTTAAAATTACGAGAAGTGGTAATCCATTCTCGGAGTTCACAGTTTATATTTAGATATTGATAGCTATCTATCGCTTTATTGAGAATTTTATATAAAAACTTTTGGAATATTATTTCAAATTTTTTCGTTTAAAAAAAATTTGGCCAAACTTTGAGTAAAAATTTGAGTAAAAATCAAAACTTTTATCAAAGGAATGGTATAATTTTTGTGCATTTTTTTCAAATAAAATATTCAGTTATTGAGCAAAAAGTTTGAATTGAATGGAAAATATCGATATAAATGAAAAATTTTAATTAAGTTTCAACACATATTCAAAAGTCATGCAATAAAATAAATTATAGTATGAATTGAAAACTCAATTCTTTGAATTATTATTATATGTGTTTCCCAACAAAAGGCCAACAAATGGTAAAATCAAAACTTATTTGATTCAAATGAGATTCTCAAATGAATATATGTATCGGAATATAAAAATCAATTTAACCTTCAATATGTCAGAAATGCTATGAAAATATTTTGCGAAACGACTCGTTTGCAAAGATCTCCAATTAGTCTCTTTTATACTTCAATAACCTATTATTTGCTGGAAATGAATGTTATTTTTTAAAGTTTTTCATTTTATTAAAAGAGTGTCACTGAATATAAATGGAGTGAAATGTCATAATTAAGTCGATTGACTACTAAATTATAATTTTGAGTCCTAGAAATCCAATCAAATATTGATATAAATGACATCTTAATTATCATTATCTGAGAGAAGGCTATCAACAAAAATGATTTCATTTCTTTTATCCTCATTTGACTTCTGTACTCATTTAAAAACGGCTTAACCAAAAGGAGGACCAAGATGCAAGATTTATCAAAACCATCACAATATTTGAAATATATGAGTAAACGCCTATTTTTTGCGTGAAATCCTTATCAATTGACCAGATATGACAGGACAGGACAGCATATATTTGGTTGGCCCGCAAAGCAACGGTCGTTCATTCAAGAGTGTTTGACTTTTGCCTTTCAGTGACAGCTCTAATCAAATAGACTTTAAATTATTTATGAATTAGAGGCTCATCGGATGGCTTTCTCTGAAAAGAGGGCAACGATTTTCATAAAATAGAATAAAATGATTAACCATTTGTTGGACTAAACAAATAAAAATGTGGACAGAATTGAATATAAGTTGGAAAACAGTGACATTTTCACCGATATTGACAAATACAAAGCTTCCTGAGAGTAGAGATACAGCTTTGAGTTGATTGTATGAATGGTTGGCTTTGAAACGCATCGCATCGCAGGCCTATTGTCGTGGAGTAGAAAAGCGAGTCTTTGAATCTTTTGATTTGCAAAAATGTTAAATAGAGGAACGAAAGCACAGATTCCAAGTCATTCCAAGTCAGTTCGCTTTTTTCCGGAGGAATTGGGGAGAAAAGAGCTTCTTTTGGAGCCCATCAGAGCGTACATTCAAATTGTATTATCAGTTCATTGTATGTCAGCTCAATAACCAACAACTGCAACACTGAAGCACAGAATACACATTGAAAAAGACACTCATCGTTGGACTGGTAGTGCTCTGTTATGGCACTAAATGCTCAAAATTTACAAACCATAAGAAGATAAATGAAGACAATGAGCCCAACCATAAAACAAACAAAAGGACTGAATAATTATTATAGAGTTTATAATGTGCTTCAGTCGCTATAATCGCTGTAATGACAGATCATATTATTATTTCAGACACTTTTGTTCTATTATTTCATTCACGGCTTAAATTAAAAAAGTGAACAAAAGTGCTAAACGACAGCATATAATGACATCACGTTTTTAGCTTAATTCCCGTTTAATTCTAAAGAATTCACTTTAATTGAAATAAATTGTCGCTTAACTTATCCTCTATTCTAACAAATCTTAAAAATCCGTTTCTGTTCTCTAAACGCGGTCTCAAAACTCCACTAAAATTAAATTGTGTTTTAAGAGGAGAATGTGCTCCAGTGAACACTCATAGAGTCAACACAAACATTTTCAAACAGATTTCAATTCATTTATATATTATGACAAAAAAGTTGCCAAAAGGCCCTCATTTTAGTCCTGGGGTTGAATTTTCTTATTAAAAGTTATTAAAATTAAAAGCAGAGGAAAAGGTATTGAATGTGAAGACTATCGATAAAAAATATTCAGAAAATTTTTCTTTTGGAAGAAATTTGAATTTTTGATGGAATGCTATGCAGTGATGACAACATATCTCATGTAATATATGTACGAAAGAACCGATTTTGTGGACAGAGTGTGAAATACAATGATTTGTTAACAAAGCGAATAACATTTCAATTAATAGCCGGCTTCACAACAATTTCAATAAAGAATAGTATAGAGAGTATAAGTTAGTGTCAGGGGTTGTCAGGGGTTATCTGGCGATCAACCGATCTTTTGAGGCTTCACTACTATTATGTTTGGAATATTTATACAAAATAATCACGACTTAGACTCAGATCACTCATTGTTTGCAGAATTCCTTAAATTTCAATCAAAAAACAATTTATAGTGAAAAGTGTGAAAAATCATTCGAAGCCAAAGAATAAACCAATGAATTGTTAGAATTACCAAGATCAACACAAACTATTAGCTTGATAAATCTACATAAATAAGTGCTATTTATTCAAATAGAATTTACAAAATTGTTGACATACTTTGAGTTCAAAACTACTGAAAATCTTTGAGTTGTCGTTAATTTATACAATTGTTGGCAAAAAATATAATTCATAGAATATCTTATAATACAATGGATTCGTTTCCACTCATTTCTTATTTACATTTGAATTGCATTTCATAATTGAATTGTAAAAAATTGTAAAAAATTGTAAAAAATAGAAATTCCGTTTGATTTGAATTCAAATATAAAGTATTGTATATATGATTCCACTTTTCATATAAAACACATAAATTCCTTTGAATCGAAAATTACTTATTCGGTTCATTAATTCATTTTTTAGGCACAAAATATATACAAAAGGATTGGAATCGAGAAATACAAAAGACTTTTGAGGAGAAGAATATGAGCGAAGATATAAGAGAATTGAAGAGAAGAATAGCTTAGTTTCATATAAAGTTGGTTATACTTATATGAGAGCACTGGTAGTGAACTATTGTGGCTCTGGTATATGTATGGTCTATGTATAGTATAGTATATAGTGTATAGTGTATTGCACATTTTTTTATGATCGCACGAAAGTTTCGCTCAACAATGAATACAATAGTCGACAAAAGAATAGTTCTTATATGAGTTAGATTAGGAACATTGCATTCATTGTGAGCACCTCTGCATCACTTGTGTGTATGCTCTCACTCTTCATAGTTGTGTCTGTGCTCTCTCTCTCTCTCTCTCTCTCTCTCTCTCTCTCTCTCTCTCTCTCTCTCTCTCTCTCTCTCTCTCGCCGTAACACTACTGTAGACTATTTGAAACGCTTTTGTGTTGAACACATCGGAAACAAAACGGTGTAACTCTTCATTCAGACCTATTGTTTGCCAAACGATATTCAATGAGTGAACAGACCATTGAATGCATGCAATTTAATACATACGACACTATTGATTATAAATACAATAATTGACACTACATTCACATATACTGCAAACTCCCAACAGAGTAGTCCTACAAAAGCCAATGCATTTGAGACCAGAAAAACCGTTTGCTTTTATAATTCGTTGTCAATAACTTATATATTCTTTTCATATATTATGTATTTTTTCGCAATTTAGTCAAACTATGGTTGAGTTCGGGCTTCACTACTGATTGAACAGCATATTGAATAGCATATTGAACAGCATATTGAACAGCATATTGTGAACAATATTGACGTGTAAGTGACCCAAACGGTAACAATCGGGTGTCGAACAATAGCTGACAATCACTGACAATATGTCCGTTTGGTTGAGTTCCGGGTTAAGTAATTTTAAATTTTGTTTATTTAACCCAATATTAAAAATTTATTGAAGTTTTTTTGAGGCTTCGATTGAAAAGCTGTGAATCGATTCTATAATTATAAGTTTGAAATGAAAAATATGGCGAATAAAAGGAATTGAATATAATTTGCAAAACTAACAAACACTACAATAAACACATTTGATATTGTGATACAAAGAATATAATAATTGTATACAAATTCAAGTAAAGCCATTGATGCGATTGTCATGAAATGAAGTTCAACCACTTCTTCGGCTATAATAGAAGAGCTCAAAGAGAGTAGAGATTGAAAATTGGGAATTATATGAATTGATGACAATTGAAAACTGCATTATTCTGTTTGTAAAAGAGAAGCCCAAAAGCTTTTGAGAGGTTCTTAAATTGGAAACTACTATACTATATATGAAATTAGATATTTCTATAAACCTATTCATATGATAGGCTTTGAAGTATATCTTTTCAAAAGTAAGAAATTCACAAATAAATTCTCCAAAAAATGAAGTCCTTTCAGAAAAGAATTTTATTGTGTCTCAAATGAATGGCTGAGCAATAGATCTGTTCATAACATTTAATACTAGATTTTGATGTCATTTATTTATATAATAATTATTGTTTGCCACCAAATTCTCCAGACTTTCGGAGGAAATTCACTCAGAGCTCAGAATAATAAAAAAATAAAATCTATTCAACTGATGACGAACTAAGAATACAGCCTTCCTTTTGGTCACTATTCATATCCAGGGAATAACAAAAATCAATAATCAAATCAAATAAAAGAAATTTATATTTCATTGCAATTATTTCGTATATTTTAATGACTTTAGACTTCTTTTTTGTAAATAATTTTTTTTAAGTTTATTCCCAATTATTTCAAAAGCATTTGACATATGAATCAAAAATGTGTTTCAATGAAATAATTGATTTTCATTTAGCATATGTTTGTCTGAACCCCGAAAAGAATCGGTAGAGAACTGAATAGGAATTCACTCTCAGGTGTAGAGTTTCACTTGCATTGAATAATAGGCAAAATGAGTGGAATAAGTCCAACATTAATATATTATGAATGGTATTATGAATTGAACACAAAACCTGTTAACTCACAGTTAGTTCCCTTTTTAGTCTATTCTTCTAATTTCTAACATAAATTCAATGGTTTTTTGTGATAGAAATAAGTCGATTGTATTCAAAATGATTGAATGAATGGACACAAAAAAGTGGATAATTAAACAAAAAAATAAAATAAAATAAAACAGAAAATGAAAAATAGTTTCAATAGTTGGCCGTCGACTCAATACCGAAAAATATACGACAATAACAACAATAATAATGTTTTGTAATTTTTAGAGGAATTGCACACAAAATGATAAATAAAATGACATTCAGAAGATTAAATATAATTTTTTAGCAATTTAGCATGGTAATAGTCATGCTATTAATGCTATTATCCTGTTTATAAGGCATTGAATAAAAATAGGATGATTTCAAAATCATATGAGAATATTATAACTTTGAAAGATTAGATTTGTTTGAAAGCAATTTTGATGTAAGAGATTGTGTCAGTTATTGTGTCAGTGATTATACGCCGACTTTTAAAGAGAAAAATGAAAAGTATTTTACAAATTTTGCCGAATTTGTCAATAATTCGACAGACGTTGGAGTGTTTGAGTCTATTAGTGGGTGGTTTAGTAAATGGAGTGGACACCACTCTGGGAGTGCCATAAATCAGAAGAAGAGATAGTATTGAAGTTATGCCAAATAAGTTGAAAATAAGGCTCAGAATTATTGTAAAATCAGACAAAACACCGAAACCTTAAGCTATTAAACAAAAAAGGTTTGGATGTGTTTCACATTCCAAGTCTTATGAATCGGATTTTCAGGCAAAAAGTCCAGGTGTCGAACATCAGTACTCAGTGTGAGAGCCAACTTTGCCAACTCTGGTAACTCTGTAAAACACTCCCCGCCAGCAATACTCTGACCAAAATTGTAAAGTGAATACAGTTTTAGTGGAATTGTCGTCTTATGTGAAGTAATACTACTGTTGTGTTAAATTGTGTGCACTTATAAAGAATCGCATAATAATTGTATTGTTATTTCGTTCAATAGTTGAGTACATAAGAAAAACTGAGCTCTCAGTCAATACCAGTGCCAATACAATAGCAACTCTGTTGTGAAGAGTTGTGTACACCTGCGTTATGGGCACAGAATAGCTTAGAAAATAATACCAAAAATAGGCTTTGAATCAACTTATTGTGATTCATGAACACTATCCGACTCTTCCACTCTCTTCTCTATCACACAATCCTTTCAATTTCATTCTCTCCTGAAATTTGAAAATCCTTTTTATTTGAAATTATAGTCAATTGCGTGAAAATCAGTATTTTTTGGAAAAATCATTGAATAAAAGGACATAAAATAAGGAAACGTTAACTTCAAGTGTTCACTCATTCAATACTTCCCTCTATAGAAATCCATAGAAATAGTGTTCAAATAATAGACTATCGAAACGAACGCTATTCTAAAGAATTGAAAAATAATTGCCTTTAATTGAAATCACTTTATGTCTATCACTAAATCACTAAATAATTGTTTTTATTTCAAAAATCAAATCAAATGAAAAATTTCCACAAAAAACTTGTTAGCAATGAGTCAATAGTAGTCAATACCGGATCTCATCATAAATACATCTACTCTTAGTTCGAACTTCCATTTATTAATACCTTAGAAGATATTGCAGGTTTCTATTCCAGGTACAATTTGAACGCTTATCAAAATTAAGCCAAAGTTACTCTCTTTTGAGACATTGTTGTGGAAAACTGGAAGGACTGACCACCACTTGAGACAAACGCTTCAAATCTGTAAAATAAATGGAAAATAATTTTAATCTTAACTTTAAAAATGTTATTCAAAATAAAGCATTAGATGTGAAAATCAGACACTATTTGTGAATAAAATCTTTAATCGCTTTAAACAAAATGAATGGTTTTTTGCGAATATAAAAATCAAAAATTAATTCTAATCTTTTGATTCTCTAATAAAAAGAGCTTTAATTCAGTTAAAACATCGCTCAGAAAACTGTGAGAATTTGATAAATATCTGAAACATTCATTGGATTTAAAACTTTTTGAATAATATTTTGTAATAAAAGAAGAAAATAAACGAATGGTTTAAGTCTCGCATAAATGGATTTTAATTAAATTGCATTGAAAAGAGTCAGTTTCATAACTATTTCAACAAATGATTGATTAATGTATTGAATGTTAAAATGACGGTTAGAGTAAAAACGGTTGACTCAAATCATATGTTGGCGTTAAGTCTTTTACAGTTTAATCCAAAAGTGTAGTCAATCATAATTATAATCAATAAATTGGACACATTTTCTATAAATCCGAAGAAAATATCAGATATTATTCAACAAAATTAAACTGTTTTAGTGTTTGTCGTCTGTAAGTGACTCCTAATCCTGTTTTGTGTCACATCTAAGACCATAAAGAAGAGAACAAATTGCGTGTCAGCTCTTCTTCTTTTATTCTTATGTCTGGACTCAATGCTCTCTCTCTCTCTCTCTCTCTCTCTCTCTCTCTCTCTCTCTCTCTCTCTCTCACGACTCTCTTGTCTGACACCAACTAATAGAAGTGACATAAAAAAATGCATTAATTCTAAGAGTTCTATACTATTCATATCCAGTGATAAATTGATTTACGAAGTATTATATGTATTATAAAGCGATTAGTTTTTGGCCTTTTCTGTGGAGTAGTCTTCCCTCCCCACTAATAATCCATGACCAAAAATTTTATTACCGATACCAACACTACCAGTGCTTATCTGAGAGCAAGAATAAAGTAAAGAGCTTTTTTTAAAAAAAAACTACAGCTCTTTCTGGTCTCTCTATTCTAAATATAATAATATATTTGGCGCAAAGATGTGAGCGTTTATTGTGAACAGAATGTGTTCATTGTGTGTCTCAGCCATTATTGGCCGACAGTATTGAACCGAATGCTAGAATTTACGCAAAACGCTATACTATTACAACGGGAGGGGTTTTTTCATCAAAATCTATTCATTTCTATTGTATTTAAAAAATACGTTAAACTTATAATTCATAACAAACAAAAGGATAACAAAAGATACTCAAAAGCAAATGGATTATTACGACCTTCTCGTGTTTGGGAACAGAATTGCCAATACTTTTACATACATTTCAAAGAGAGAAACGGCTTTTATTCTTATGTCAAACGCATTCATCCTTTGATGTAAGCCTTGAAACGATTGGATCGATGTATGCATTGATTGTATTTAAGATCAGATTATAATTATTCGATATTATCTATCAATCATTCAATACTCTCATCCTTTCAATTGAAAAAACATTATTTTTGCCAAAAGAATGAGTTTTTCCGAAAAAAAAATTATACAAAAAATAAAAGGAATTCCATTGAATTTGAGCTCTGAATAGCTTTTTCGGGAAAAACATAATAAGAATAAAAGAAATTTTGTAATACTTTAAGAGAAAAAATGTTATTCAGAACTAAATACTCATAATTATAGCGAATAAACATTTATTCAACTATTGATAAGTTTTGAATAATTATTAATTGTTATAATCAGAGCCTCTCATCACAAGTAATAATTGAAATTCTTAGAGGAATTCCCTTTTCGTCGAATAACATAATGAAGAGATTAAACAAAATGTTTGTCACTTTCAATGATAGTCTATTGAAAAGTTTATTATATGAATTGAGTGTTCATTCAATTGTGTTTTATTACATAAACTAAGAATAAAAAGAATTATTTTGTGAACAATAAGAGAAATCAAATAATTTTTTCAAAAATTTTTAGCAAAAGAATATATGAAAAGAAGTATTAGATATTCAAAAGTGTGCGAAATTGAAAAGAAAATTACACTTTTGATGAAATTATTCAATGAAATTAAATAATTTGATGTTTCGTTTCAAAAATCAAATTAAATTCAACACAAAAACTATACATAAGAGCATTGAATCGATTCAAATGAGGAAAAATTGATTCAAAATACGAAAATCACTTCACAATTAAATGAAATGAATGCCTCACTTTTGCCTCACTCACACAAAAATATGTAATTATATTATTATTTATGACTTTAACTATTTCTCGTACTCTTTTTGGGAATTAAAATAAATAAAAAGATTTACAAAAAAAAAAACTTTAAGGATATAAGTATTTAAGGGTATAATTGCCTACAGTTTGTAGACATAACTTACATTTTGTCATATTTTTTGCGTTCAGATTCACTGATTGAAGGCTTAGTGTTGTTAAGTGCAGTCAAAATATTTTTTTGTTGAATTGCTATTAAATTATTTGAAGACAAGCGTTTAGTCGGACAGACATCTGAAGCAATATTAGAACTTAAAGAGTTTGACGAATAAATTTCGATTTCATTAATGAGTTTTTTTCTTTCGTCTGAACTCAAGTCTCGAGAAAATCCTTTTTCGACGGAAGGCATATAAGAAGCAATATTTTCAAGGTTTTGATGGTCTGCAGCACTGCTTTTTATTTGATTTTTGTGCTCATTTTGAGACGCATTCAGACTATTGTGAAGAGCGTCTAATTGTGAGCTATAAAGTAATGCCTGTAAATCAGCGCCAGAAAAATGATTTGTTTGTCGCGAAATCAATTCTAGGTCTACGTCTGAACTGAACACAAGTTTATCACTTATAGCTTTCAAAATTTCGAGCCTTTCCTCTTCATTAGGGAGCGGACAGTAAAGGCATTTATCAAATCTTCCCGGTCTGAGTAAAGCAGGATCAATTAGATCTGGTCTACTGGTAGCAGATAATACATAAACACCTGATCCCAATTCTTCGAATCCATCCATTTGTGTGAGTAATTGATTGACAACCCTATCGGTTACACCAGTGCTGTCGTGTCCTCTTCTTGGGGCTAAAGCATCGAATTCGTCAAAAAATAAAATACAAGGCTTTGCTGTCTGTGCTCTATTGAATACATCTCTCACTGATTGTTCACTTTGACCGACATATTTAGACAGAAGTTCGGGTCCTTTTATCCCAATAAAGTTTATATCACATTCATTAGCGATGGCCTCAATCATTAGTGTCTTTCCAGTTCCCGGAGGACCGAATAGCATAATAGATGACTGAGCCTTAAGTGGAAGTTTCGAAAACAAAACGGGATATTTAATGGACCAAAGAATTGTTTCCATTAAACACTTCTTTACCGAAGCTAAGCCTCCGATTTCATTGAGTTTTCGGTTTGATTTAAGATTCAGATCTAATCCTCGAAGATTTAGGGGACAAAAGCCATCAAATGCTGCGCTAAAGTTCTCCTCATTTAATATTAAATTTTGTAAAACATTAGTCTTTGAAATCAAATAACTGTTATGAAGCGCTCTGTCGATTAAAGAAGTTATATCAAGAGGTGAATATCCTTTACATTTAATTGCAATCTTTTTAGGATCAAAACTGATGTGCGCTTCGATATTCTCAACTCCGAATCTGTGAGCCAACACTTTAGAGATTATATCTATTCGTTGTTTCAGATCAGGAGAAGGCATTTCGATAATATCTTGAAAGACATGTCTGCCTCGGGTTTGCACTAAACATGTTTGAAGACATTGTTTAGACCTCGAGGTTGCGATCACTGCTATTTGATCCCCAAAAGAAATATCTTTTCGATTACATTTTTCAATTAATTGTACGAATAGAAGCGCCACTCTCTCTGAATAAACTGCTTCTGCACTCATTTCTTGACCCGGTTTTGAAGGAATCGATGCGATGGCATCCAAATTGTCGAAAACGAGAAGTGATGGCTGTCTATGAAGACATTCAGCCAAAGAGTTTTCCCAATTTTTCTGAATTGTTTCGATTCGTTTGCCTTTAAGTGAATGACAATCGATATAATTAACGAAAACAAAGTGAGGAAATCCAATCAATTTCTCCATTAAAGCGTTCAATAAATGAGTTTTTCCGCTGCCTTTCGAACCAATTATTAATATTGAACTCGATTTAAGTGTAGAGACATTTCTTAGATATATTGATAACTCATTTAATCTAAGATTTAATTTTATAAAATTTAAGCACTTTTTAAACAAATCTTCGAACGAAGCAAAAGGTTTGTCACAGAATTGATTATTTAGACACGATTTCAGTTTCTTATCTAAAGTCTTCATACATCTAAGCGGTAGAGCTATTTCTGAAAATGGTTTGTGAATATACATAACGGGTTCGCATATTTCAATTGATAATTGCATTAATGAATTTTTTGAGATCCCATAAATAGATTCGTTTGGATTATACGTCAAAAAGTCTGATTTACACAAATGAATGAGTGATCCGTTATTTAAAATAATTAGAGATGTGGACATTCTGTCAATAATTCCAATTAATTCACTTTTTATTAAATCGTTTGTTACTCGACTTTTCTTCGGTGAGACAGCGATTGGACACAAAATTAGCTCTAAAATCAGGGGAATCGAAGAATCGTCAAAAGGACTTAAGAGAACTCTTGATGTCAGAGAAATAGCCATTTGTCGTCTCAACGAATCGCAAATTAAAATCGAAGACTTAGGACATTGTTTATGACCACAAACATAAACAATCGTTTCTTTATATTCCAATTCAGATAATTGTTTAGAAACGGATTTATTTTCTTTCGTTTCTTCAATGGTTTCCTCTTTTTTCTCATTCTTTTGGTTTTCTTTTTTCCTTTCATTCGGTGATAAAATATGCGTTAATTTTGAAACAAAATAATTATCTTCGCATTCATTGAAGATATCGTTGGAAACAAATACAGTGTTAACCAAACTCTTGTCATTATTTTCATTTTCATTAGTAAACGGCAAAACTCTTAAGACTTCATTAAAAAATGGATTTCTTTTGATCTGAATTTTATCGGAGGGTTTAATACTTTGATTCTTACTCTTCACTTCTTGTGAAGTGTTTGATGGCATAAAAGACTTAACAAAACCAAACATTGAAGTTATTGACCACTGGTCGACATTCAAGTCGTCTTCACTTTTCTTTTGAAAACTTCTATTTTCTGAAATGTCTGTCGAAATATTGTCTGTATTTTCAATTAAGTCTTCGGTACTGTTCGGAGGACTAACTATAACCTCAGTTAAAGTATTCAAAATAATTGCCTTCGAATGACTCGGAATTAAATTAAATGTTTTGACAAAAAAACAGACATTTGATTGATTTGTGACCCAAACGGGGATTATCTGATCGGATGCCATAATTCTGATTTGATTCAAGAGATTGGATTCAATAAAACTTGAATTAATAGAAAGTATTTCCCAATCGTTTTCAGTGATTGGTTTCAAATGACATTTAATGCCGTTTCGAATGCCTTCCGATTCGGGGTTTGAGACATAAGTGACCAAAACTTGCTGTTTATGACTGAAACCCAACTTATTTGCAAATAAACCATTCATTTGAATGGTTTGTCCATCGTTTGTGTCTCCACTCCAACTCATCAGCACTTCTTTGGTTTCGTTTCCATCCAAAGACTTTATTTTGAAGATCGGAGTCGTCTTTAAAACAAAATACAATTAAAAGAAATTTTGAGGAAAACTTCAAAAAAACAATACATTTGTTGACCGAAAGTTCCAACTCTTGGGAAGTGATATAAAGCAAAACTTCTTTGGTATGAACTCTATTTCCGCCACTTCTATAAAACTCATTTTAATCCAGTTTTAATTGCAGTCAATTAAATGCAATTAATCGTCAAATTTAAAAGTCGGAACATTCAAAGAGTACGTCCTTTTTGTTTATCACAAATTTTGATTCACATCCAAGAGATGGCGTTCTCACTCACACAAATATGAACTGGATCAGTTTATTGAGTTATGTTAGAATAGAATATGAAATGTCTGTATTTAATCATTTCATATAATTGAATATTTAATTGAGCATGCACATTTTTTATCTATTTACTTATTGTCTAAACGGTGTGTACGAAGCGATTAATTATACAAAAATTAAGTGAATTTTAAATGAAATTTGAAAGTCAAGTGATTTGGTTGAGGACAAAATAGCAAGGACATTTTCATTTTTTTGTTGTTTATAACTTGCAATTAACCGAAATTTCATTAAAATAAATGACACGAAAAGTAAAGTTAGATAAATGACTCTAAGAAAATGCATTACTTTAATTAAGGACAGAATATATGACGAAAGAGAGACCGGAATATAAAAAATGAGTTTTCATGAAATGACTTATTTTTGTTGAGAGAAATGCAATTCTTTTCATTCGTTGCATTGTTTTCAATGATTTTAATTATACTTTTGAATTAAAGTCTCTCTAAAGTCTTTAAACTGAGTAAACAGAAAATGAATTTAATTATAAATCAAAAGTTGAGTTCATTTCTCCATTTATTTGGATTTGGATTCAATTTTTGTGTCTATTATTTGTTGATTTAATGCATATAAAGCTTAAAGTGTTGTTTGAATATAAGAATCATTTCATTCACTTTTGTTACACAAAATTCAAAATCAATAAATACTTGAGAACTAATGGGTTTCTCTTAAAGAGAAGGGATGTGTTATTTGCAGTACTGATTGCCGTTAGGAATGTTTTCAATGTTTGCTGAGCTCTGAATTTTCTGATTACTATTCAAATCATTTATCTCTAATTTAACAGAATTTTGTTACGACTTTAGAGTGTTTTTAATACAAACTCTAAACTTATTATCGATTCGGCAAAACATGTCCTGAAGTTTAATATAGCGATCGATTCGGTCTAAACTTTAATTCAATGTTTTGATTCTCTTAACAAACAATAAGAAGAAAATTGAATCCTATTTTCGTTATCGTTTTCAGACATTGTATTCGAGATAAGATTTCTGTAAATCTATACAAATGTTGAGAATCGCATATATATTGTATATAATGTTTATTATATTATATCAGAGTTTGAATTTCGAGACTTTTAAATGAATGGTCTCTTTCTTCTACTGGCCTTCCATTTGGTGAATGCATTGGGAATACAATGGCTTTACTTTTATTGTAAACTTAGCCCAAAGCCATAAAATAGTTGAAAAGTGGCTGCCATTCACTGGTATTCACTCTCTCCCCAAATGCAATACAAAACTTCTTTTTCATTTCAATCCTATGAAAGGCCGACAAACAGTGTCTGTGTGTTATGTGTGTTGTGTTTACCTGTTCTTCGCATTTGAAAGACTAAAATCTTGGAAACACTTTATTTATAGTTTTTCACATCAGTTTCGAGTCATTATAAGTCATAAAAACAGAGCTTTTAATTGGCTTTAAATTAGACTTTACTCTAAGAAAACACAAAATCTTTTTCTTTTTTTCGGTGATAATCGTCTGAAGATATCTTAACTATAATTCCAATAATTATATGCATTCCTGACCTCAAATGAATTTTGGGTTCAAATCTGGAGTAATATGAGTTCAGGAGTTCCTCAACCGTACCCTCTCTGACAACTAAACCATATCTAAAGGCCATATATTCTGAGAAAATCATTTGAATAATAAAAATGTAAATTATATCCACACTATTCCTAACTATTACTTCCTCTGATGTAATGTATTCTTCATTTTTCGCCTCTAATATCAGTTCTGTTTCGGAAATACTTCACAAAATTGTATTTCAAAGTAATAATAAGTTTTGGCACTATTTGTGCACTGTTTGGGCACATCTGCACAATAGTTCAGCTGTTGGTCTAATAGATCGCGAGTCAAAGTTTAGAGTGAGTTTAGAGTGAGTTTAGAGTGAGAGCTGGTGTTTATATGAGAGTGAGTGGCGAACACTACCAGAAAAAGGTGCGCAAACACACAGTCTCTCATTCGGCTCATTGACAGTGCACTCAGACTGGAGTTTAGCTCAAACTCAGAGACACTGAAATCACATTTGAGTAAAGAGTAAAAACTTTTTGAATTGAAAAAAAGAAGCGCTTATTCTGAAAGAATGTTAACTACAGTTTAAGTGTAGACAGTGTTAGACCTGGTATTGCCCCTCACTTTTAATCGTGGAGTAGTGGTAGTGCTTTCAATGTGTGTTCAGTCGAGTCATTAATCCAGTGGTGTTGTCGCCCAATCTTGAAATGAAGCGAAACCTGTCCTCTGTTTCAGATCTTGTTTTGAATGAAGTGCTTATAACCAGTGCTTATTCTGTGCTCTCAACGAGTTTTGCGATGTCTTAAACACATTTTGTTGAAGATTTTAAGTTTTGCACAGAAAGTGATCTCAAATCTTGAATTGGAGTCCAGTTTTGCTTTTTTTTATATTCATTTGATTCACATTTAATGCCAATCATTAAAATATATGCCTTTCATTCAACGATAAGTTTTGTTGGATTTTAAGCATTTGGTGAAAGAAATATGTATTTTATCTGAAGATTAAACGCATAAAATGTAATGAAATGAAACGAATTTGTGTTCACAACTTTGAATTGTGAGGAATGTCTGAATGTATCCCTCCTTAAGCTATAATAAGTAATCAATTGATGGAATGCTTTAAAAAGGTTTTTACCTCTTTTTTTATTGAATCCTTAATAAAGTGTTTATTAAAGAAATAAAGAAACGAATATAAAGTGTTGTTTGTGTTAAACCATTTATAAGTCGTTTGATAAATGATAATCGATAGTCAACCAGAAGTTAGAACAGAAAGAATGGGCTGTAAACTGACTGCAGCCGGTATTATATGGACAAGTCTGTCATTAGCAGCTGCAATACTAAATTGTACTGGCTATTACATTCCCTACTGGCTTAAGGGTTCCTTTCATAATACCATCGAAGTGTCATTCGGTTCGTTTCGGAGATGTAATTATCCCCGACTCACAAATGAGGGGAAAGTAGAGATTGTTATTGAATGCGGGCGCTATCGAACATTCGGTGATATACCATCCCTTTCGTGGCAGGTATTCATTCACTCATATATTTATTCATTGAATTAATACTTTATTTTATCTTTTGTTGCGTTGACTCAAAAGTTTTATTTACAAAACATATCATAAGTTTAATTAACTTCACTTTGAATTTGAGATAACTTTTGATTAATATTTCCTCTAAAACTCAAATACAATCAAATTATTTGTCGAATAATTTATTATTGATTTTATTCATAGATCACAACTATTCTGATCGGAATGGGATGTAAGACATTAACAGAAATAATCTCTCGACTGACCCTAAATATCATTAATTGAGTGAATGTTTATTTTGATAAATTAAGCCTCGACTTCACTATTAGTGGCGTTCACTGTATTGGCCGGTTGTTGTCTATCCGATGTCATTACCAAAAGCACTGCCAAAGCTCTGGGAGTTATTCAATTGATCGGAGGTTAGGATAACTATACGGCAAAAGTTATTATTATTGCTTTATCTGTGATAACAGTTGAGTTGAGTGCAACCGAACTGTTTATTGTACTCTTCTCTACACTTCTCTC
>JAQIXI010000728.1:0-18973 GCA_034700165.1 Galumnidae sp. Gr-Ori-00277 | reverse complement strand
ATCAGAGAACAAAATGTGATAAAAAGAGTGGTCGACAGTATTTATCACATTTAGAGATGAATGCCATCGATTCCATTACTTTCGACAAAATGTTGGCCAACAGTTGTTCGCTGAGAAACAAATTGATTCGACAGAAGCCGATGGACTGAATTATAACATTTCTTAAGACAAATCACAGAAATATTTGTCTACTGATTACCATCGAAGAGATAATCATTGAATTTGAGATCTCATTACAAACAAGTCTTTAATGAATCGAAAGTCATATCTTTTTTTAAGAAAATCCCAAAAGAAGTGATTAATTTTGTTCACTAAAAGATTTTGAGAAAATGTCCCGAAACTCAACCAAATTAATCGAAAGAATTGGATAAAAGACTAACAGAATTACAGTCTTTAAGAAAAAGGTATCGAAATTTATTTTAATTAAATAAAAAATCCAATCGTTTTATCCTTTTAGGTGAGAACCGATGGACAACAGAAACAACAAATTCAATGTTTACTTTTGTTGTAATAAACCTATTATTTAAAAAATTTTTTTAATTATATTCCATTTAATAAAATATTATTTTTTTCATTTTAATTAATAAAAATAAAGTCTAAAAATGTATTTCGCAGTCATTTTTCAAAATAAATAAAATGAATAATTCTTTTAAAGAATATTCTTTTAAAAACTATTTTCTTTCTTTAAGTATCTTTTGTGGATTCGATCTCATGTCTCGTCTCTTGCCTTAAGAGCTCGCCTAAAGGCTCGCTCTTAGGCGAGTGCTCTGACCATTAGACCAAAGAGAATTAACAAAATCTTTTGGTTAAAACTTCTACTCTTACTTTTGGTACGTTTAGACATCTTTGAAGTGACATTTTCTTCTAATCCCTGACTGATAAGAGGTATTATTTTAAAGTAAATTTTGAAGTCAAGAGAAGACGTTTTGTTTCATTAAATTCTATTAATTTTATTATAAAATTATTTAATCGATTAAAACTTTTTAATAACTTTTAGGAATTTAAGAATTTAATATAAATCTTATTCTTTGCAGACATTATTAGACATTATTTAATCAAAATCTAAAACATTATAATTATAGTTATTTTTATAAAAATAAAGTGTTTTTGTTTTTAAATTAATATTAATTAATAGTTTAGTTTTGGAGTCAAATGATTAGATGTCGGAAATGTGTTCACTAATTGTCCGCAATTGACTGTTGGGATGCGCTCTTCTCGTCTCCGGTGTTGAGTCCGGAGATGAAGAAGAGGTTAACGAATGGTCAGTAAATGAAAAAATTTCATTTAAAAGTTCCTTTGGAATGGTTAGTGTCGGGGATATTGCAAAATGAAGAGATATATTAGTTAACCATCGCTCAAGTATTTCAAACGGAGGCCTGAATTTAGATTTTAAAACATTTAAAATCAATTATAAGTGAATTCAATCCTCAATGAATACCTGTCTTCCGGATCCACTTCAGTGCAAAGGAATGCTATTTTACAGAACGATTCGGGACAGGAATCACAAAATTTTTCTTTGAATACTATTTTGTTGAGACCAAAGTCGGAATTGCGGGGTAAATAGTCGGGGTCAGCCTGAACTCTACCGATTATCTTAAAAGAAGAACAGTTTAATATAAATTTAAAAAAATGTGAAAAGTTCTCACTTCACACAAAACGATACCAAAAGAAAAAACGTCAACTTTTTCGTCGTATTTCTTTCCTTTCATCATTTCAGGTGCCATCCAATAGGGATTTCCAACAACGGTATACCTTTTTCGGCGGTCTCTTCGCTTACCGTTGGAATATTTTTTGCTCGAAGTAATTACTTTTGCGAGTCCGAAGTCAGCGACGACTACAGTTCCGTCTTCTCTGACTAAACAGTTCTGCGAATTGAGATCGCGATGAATGATATTCATAGAATGCAAATAAGCCATTCCAGAGGCGATATCTTTAGCAAAATTAATTCTCTTCTGCCAACTTAACGGCCGATTCATGTCTTGGATCAGCTCTTTAAGGGTTCCACCGCTTATGAATTCAGTTAATAAGTGAAGTCTTTTGTCTCTATAGAGGACTCCAATAAAATGCAAAACATTTGTGTGGTTTAGAGATCTGAGAACAGCCACTTCTTTGAGGAAATTGGATTCGGCCTCTTCTTCGACTCTATACAGCTCTTTGAGAACCATTTTTTCATTGGTTTGTCTGTGAGTCACTAAAAAAACTTCACCGAAGAATCCTTTGCCCAATAGATTTCCTTTGACTAGATCTGAAGCCCGGAATATTCGGTAGTTTTTCGTTTCGACTCGGAATGACTTCGTCCGCGAGAGTGGCGTCACATTCGTCACAAAATCGCAATTATGACCGTTTGGTTTACAGTCAGGGGAGTCGTCAGAAGAAGGCGTCGATAGTTGTGAGGATAAGAGACGCGGTAACGAAGAGCTACGCTCTCTATTAGTGCTGCGTTTTGTATTTGTGCGCGAATGTCGACCAGCGCTGCCATTTTGAGGCTCTGGTGTAGAGTTACCGTTGGTGTTGAGCGTATCCGTTGCTGACGAAGAATTAGATCTCTCTCTTTCCCTTTCATTTGGTTCGAGTTTATCTACAGGAGAAGGGAATGCTTTTTGGCGCTGATATTGATTGGAATGGGGGTCGTGTTCTATAGTCAGGTGCAACACTTTATTTGCCGAACCAATTAGCTCTTCGATATCAGGTAATGATTGGTCGGCGATTGGCGTTCCGTTCACTTCAAGTATTTTATCGCCGATATGTAATGCAATCAAATCTGTATTTAAACCTATTTCTGAGATATGAACCCCTGACTTATCCCTCCCTTTAATTAATTCGTTTCCACTCTTCGGCCGATCAAAAGTTAATTTAATGGAACGTTTGCGGCCTTCGGGAAGGGCCGGGATTTCTATTAATTGTATTGAATGCGGTTTTTTAGAAAAAGGCGTCCGATTTATGAATTGCATTTGTTTTTGATAACAATTCCCACAAAACAATTTACTCCTTTCAATGAGTGCATACGACTCTCCGTCACCGATAAATGCAATACAATTGGAACATCGAAAACATTCCGGGTGAAACTTATGGTCTCCGGCGACCATAACAGGACCTGTAATTACATTACAACAGGACTGACACGACTCTCCAAATTTGATCCAATAGTCGCGTTTGCAGTAAAGGGAACCGTCTTTTTCGAAGTACCAGTTGTTTAAGGATTCGTCACAAACAGAACAACTGAACAAAAGAAAATCAAAATTAGTTTAATTATAGAAATTACTTATTTAGCGATAAAAGGCTTTAAATGAATTTTATATGAATGAAGTAATTGTTGGCGTAAATGACAATAATTGGTATTTATTATGAAAACTGTTTATCAATTAATAATATCCGTTCTTCAAATGACTGTCCTTTTATAGAATGAGATCATAAGCGATAAACAATTTAGTGCTAATTTAGTACTCAAATAGAAATTGGAAGCAATAGAATAACATTTTGTTATCAGATTTTGTTTTGATCTCAATTTCAAAGTTAAGTCAATTTAAAGTAAAAAAAAACAAAAATTATATTCAGTGTCACATAAAAAACGAAACTAAAGAAAGCGTTTAACAAACGGTAAAACATGAAAACCTGAAAAATTGCAAAAATATTTAATATTTTGCGTTCAAATCAATTCAAATTCAGAAACGTTTTCAGACTTTCAACTGTTTTTAAAAGAAATGCAGAGAAAGTCATTTAAAATTCAGTTAAAAACAAGACATGACTTTGAAAGTGATGTTCGCATTACCAAAGAAATGGTCCAAAATTTAGACAAAAGTTGAACTTTAAAACTGTTTTCAATAATTTGAATAAAACTCCATATAATTCAGTGACTGAATGACATCAAATCCTTTCGATAAGAAAACAATAATAACTAATCGGATGTTTGCAATCAATTCATAGAAATAATATTTTTTGTGTAAATATTGAAATATTTTCCTTAAAAACTATGGTTCAGATTATTAAAGTTAAGATAAAAATCATAAGACTATTAAATATGTATTTAAAGACATTTTATTAAAATTATTGAATCGATTGAAAGTTTTAATAATTTGTCAAAAAATAGTTAAAATTTTCAAATGATTTGTTGGAAACCAATAAATAAATAATTTTATTTCAATTTAAAAGTGAAATTCAAAGCTTTTTAAAACGAAAAGATGTTTTTCCAGATCCTTTTCAAATTAATTTTTTATGAATAAAACTAATGAAATGTCAATTAATTATTGGAACAGAATATCAGATAAATGTCTGAACCAATATTTGCTCTGAAATGACATCAATTATTTTTTTGGTGAGATTTTTGCCTAAATAACTGTTTATTCATTCAAATGATAAAAAATTAATTATTTTAATAAAGATTTTTAACATAAAATTTGAGTATAATTTTGAGCGCAAAATAATTATAATAATTATACTTAAGATAATTAAATGAATTAAAATTAACGAAAAGCCAATTATATATTTGACGACTTCTTTATATTATTTCCTTTGAATTGAAATTAAAAATAATTAAAACAAATTTAAATGATTTTTTGAAAAACATCTGCGAATTAACAAATCATTTAATTGGTCACAGATTTAAGACATTTCTTCAAAATTTCAATTCAATTGAGTTATTATTTGATTAAAGTGTTTAAACAAACGAAAAGCAGTCCTTCAAGAGATTCACTTCTAATTAATGGCATTAAAATTACCATAAATTTAGATAAAAAGAGATATTTTGTCGGTTATCACAAAACCGCTTAAATTAAAAATTAAATTCAATTGAATTGCGTCGAAACACAATTAACTCAATTTTAGGTAATTTTCAAAAATCGATATAAAAAGTGTATAATGAAAGACAAGACATAAACTCAAATATATTTTATATAAATAATACGAAAATATATTTAACTAAAAATAATTACCGAAAACACAAAAAATGCCAAAACTTGTCGATGGCCTCAACGAACTGCTGGTCTTCGCAGATGTCGTCCAAACAATTGGCGCAAATCATTATTGTATTTGTCATTCATTCAATTCAATTATTTTTTCTCAATTAGTTTTCATCTATACTTCAAAATTTTGGTCAAATCTTCGGATATAAAGACAATTAAAGTCGATATTTGCGGACACAACACATGTGTAAAGACGTACGGCTTTTGTCACACTTTAGACAATATTTGTCGCACAAATGGGGGTCAGTATTACCTCATTATTTACAGAACTGATGACAGTTGAGGTGATTATCATCGGAAAAAGATGAGAGTTTGGCCACCATTTAGTTGTTTACAAAAAAGACGTTAAAATTGTATGAAATGGTATCGCATTGTATCGAACGACAACTGTTTTGACTCTCAAACACAAAATCATTGAATTCAATACTCAGACGTTTAACTAACGGTTCACAAAATGCGTAACAATTTATAAACGGTTGGGTTCTCACAAACTCTTCAGAGAAGCCTTTTTTTGTTCATTAAAATTCAATGTCAGGTCTTTTGAGTGAAACAAATGATAATTTAATTTTAATAAATTCATTAAATGATAATTTAAGACAAACCAATTCAAACTGTTATCACACATTTAGAGGCAAAAAATGTATTTCAGGCTTACATTTCACTAAATATTTTATTTTTTAAGAAAAAAATTATAAAAACGTATTTAATCTCGAATTCTATATAAAGAATAAAAAAAGTCAATCAATAAAAAAAAGTGAATTTATATCATACTTTCAAAATACTTTGAAATTATGGTTAGTCTTATTCTGTTCTTATCCTATAAAATGAATGAACACAATTTCGGACGATTTTCAAGTTCTTTTTAAAGTTAAAGTCATAAAAAGCTAATTATAATAACCTTTACTAATAGTGTTTGGAATTATTCCAAACAATTAAAGGTAATTAAAAAGTAAACAAAAAATTAAAATTACTTAAAGTAATATTAAAACGGAAATTATTATAATTATCTTGATGCTTTTAATTAGATTTGTTTTTATGTAATATTAATTGTATCGACACTTTTATTCATTTAAATTAAATTATTAAATAATTGAATAAATTTGAATATAAAAAATATTGTCTTTAAATGAGAATATCCTTGAATTTCATTGAAAATTCAAAAATTTCAGTTTTGAAGCAAATCTTTTTAAATTTGGGAAATAGAATGTACTGCAAAAATCTGAGCTTGCTAAAAGCTTAGCTAAAATTTTAAACTAATTTTGAATAATAATTATAATACTACTAATTAATAAAGAATGGATTGCTTTCTGTTTAAGACTATAGAGAGTCCAAAGTATGAAACAAACGATAAAAAGACAATAAATTTATTATTCAATTAATTTCTATTGATTTCAACTATAATTCCTTCAATTGTTGTGTAATTTCCTTACAAAAGTGATAACTTAATCTTAAAATTGATAGAATCAATGATTGATCCTTTCGGTGAAAGTTTCCACTTTTTAAAGTCGTGTTTAAGTAATAAATTTTTATTATTACTAATAATAAACACTTTATTCACAAACAAAATGTTTTCTCAATAGAATTTTCTAATGAGTTTTCATACTCTCTCTCAATGTTTAATATAAAGAGTAAATATAGGTTATCCTAAGTTTATCCCACAAATCAAATCACTGAGCAAAAAATGGACTAGCTAAGTGTCTATGATAATATCTGAATGAAATTTTTATTATATAATAGGAACTATATACTATATACAATATACTGTATACTGGAGTCATCCTATGGGGTTATCCAGGTTATCCCTTTCTCATGGAATGCAAATCTGAAAAATTGCAATTTCTTTGTAAAAATACACAATTTTCCTGATTATATAAACTGAGTCTTTTTTCGCATACTTTTCCGGACCATTAATATTAAGAATTTTATTTTGAGTTAAATTTGAATTAAAATCTAATTTTATTTATTTTTGATTTATTAGAAAATATAGAAAAGAATATAAAATTCAGTGACTTTTTTGTTTGTCTAATAAACAATAAAGAACTATATAAGCAAGGAATATTTGATCCTGTGATTTGCCTTTTGATTAACGAATAGAAAATGTACACGTTCATTATAATGAGCAACATATTGAATCAATACACTTGTACAAACAAAATCAAAAACATCAGGGATATAATAATTATAAAACTTTCCAAAAATAAAGCTATTTCGTTTAGGTTTGGTATGAATGACGTCATTGACATAAAACTTCCCAGAAATGCTGTTTATTAATTTTGTGAATCGATTAACGCATCAATAAACGCATTAATAAACAGCATTTCTGGGAAGTTTTATGTCAATGACGTCATTCATACCAAACCTAAACGAAATAGCTTTAGTTTACAGTTTATATTTGCCCGAAACCAAAAAATGGACGTAATTTTTGACAAATAAAGAGTGAGTCCACAACTTGTGTAACAAAAAGGAGGAATTAGTTGATCCCCGCCAGCAATAACTGCCTGAAGACATGAAACCCTCAAAGAAAGTAACATATAGTTTGTGAATTGAGTGTTACATAACCACAGCTGACGTGTGAAAAGCTTTTCCTTTTGACTCAATATTTTCATTCGTTCTTTAATTACAGTTTTTTAATAAATATTTTTGTTTCGCTTTTGATAATTGAGTTCAACACTAATCGACTCAAAACTATTGAAAAAATTCATTCATTTGTGACTCAATTTTTTAATTGAGTTTTCATTAAATATATTAAAGTATTATTAGAGTAATATTAAACTAAAGTATTAAATCATTTTATGCAAAAAAATAAGTATTTCAGAAGAAGTGTATAAATATTTGATCGCTTAATACCTCTTTGAAAGTCGTATGTACTGACCATAAATGCATTTCACTCTTTTATTGATAATTATCTTCAGCGACAGACAAATCCAAACTACAAAATGGCCGATCAATTTGATCCGTGCGAATGCATTAATCTTCTGAATCAACAACAAAGGATGCAAAGACTTATAAATATGGTATGTTTTCATTGATGACCCGTCCAGTGGTCGGTCACTCCTCTATTAAATCATTTAATATTAATTGTATTTTATTTTTGTTATCAGTTGAGAGACTCTCAAACCGTTTGCAACGATAACGAGTGTTTCAACGAAGGTATGAATCCTTTGCGACAAACGATTAATATTTTAAATATTCATTAAATCGTTGCTTAGATTTTAGTATTTTTTATGTAATTTTAACTAATAGTCGACTAATATCTCGATTTAGAGTTTTTGATCGATAATTGTTTGTAGTCTTAATTAATTGTTAATTAGAGTAAACCATTTAATTCGTTAATTATTTTTAAAATATATTTATGAACAGATGTTTTGATTCACTTAACTATTGATTAGTTTTAATAGATTTGAAAATTTTATATTAATTTAATATAAAATTATATTTTAGTTAAATTTTATTAATTAAATATTAAATTAATATTTAGTGAGTTTTCAAACCTTATATTATTTTTTAGTATAAAAATGTTTGCTTTTAATTAATTTCTTATTAACTATAAATCAAACAAATTATGAGATTTCAGTCATTTAAAACTTTTGTCAATAAATTGTTGTAAACATTCTATTGATTAGTAGTTTTGATTGACATTAAATGGACATTAAGTGGACATTAAATGGACATTAAGTGGACATTAATAGTAACTTTCTGCTAACGATTGGTCTAAAAACCTATTTTAGTACTTATTCTCATTTCAATAGTTTTGAGTAATTGAATTCTTTAGTTGAATAAAAATTTGCTTGTTAGTCGTTTAATTATATTATTAAAATTTAAAACTTGTAAAACTCGAAGTAATGAAGAATTTGACGACTATTGAAATGTTTTATGAATCAGGTCTGTCGGCTCCGACCACTACTGGTATTCTGAGTAATGACAGCACTCAGTTATCCATTCTAACAGTAATGGTTGGATGGATTGTTATTGCAATGATTCTGTACTTCTTGCGGCCCTCTTCGTGGCGCCGGCGTTCAGATAACAAAAAGCACTCGAATGGAGGCGATGGCAACGATCGCGATCCCGACCGTCAGTTTGTACTCTAAAGTTTTGTTTATCTGAAAAATTGTTATGTATTTCAAATTAACTTTTGTATAAAAAGCACAAAATCGGAACCAATTTTTAAAATATTTGTTTAAAATTTTATCATTTGTGCTATAATTTTATTTAACAAAATTTGAAACTTTTGTTAATTTTAACGATTAATTGATTTTATTTTTTCCTTAACTGGAATATAATTTTTTGTATTTTTTAATTCATTTTAATTTTGTGGCAAAACTTTATTATTTAAATAACAATTTCTGTTCAGTTTATTGATTAAAAAATTATTAAATAAAAATTATATTATTTTTAAAACCATTTTTTCCAATATTTCTACTTTCGATTAAATCTTTGGTTTAAAGCGTTTCTCTTAAAATGAGTAAAATTAATCACTAATATTGTTCTTAAGATAATTCTTCAAAATGATCTTGCTATTATTTAAAGAACCAATATATCAGACTTTCTCTAATTTGTCTTCGCCTTAATATTAACGAATTTGTTATTCACTAAAGTATTTAAACTAATGAAATGATGCAGGTCAATTAAGTTAAGTCAACTATACAGTCAGTTGTCATTAAATCGAAATTAAATGTTTACTAAACATTGTTTTGCATTTTTTTTAAAGAGATTATCATTACTATCAACAAATGGTTATCAATCAAATCAATTACTGATTTATAATATCTACCAATAATTCAAACTATGAATAACTTATTTAAAACAAATTTAAGGAAATATTATTAAAAAATACGACTTTTTCTTTGAATTCTTTGAATAAATTATTTATTATATGAACTTTTCATTTAAATTTTATTTAAATAATACATATATTCTGTTTTAAAATATTTTGTTTGCTATCATTTGTTCGTTTAGTTTCAATGTTTGTTCGTGTCTTCGGGAGCGGACAAATGTAGTGATCATTTCTACCAATAGATAGAAATGACAGAATACTATCTTATAATATAATATTACATTATTTGAAAGAATCACTTTTTAGTTTTAATTTTTATAGAATTAGATTTAATTAAATGAATTTCTCTATAATATAAACAAATTTTCTTCGATATCTTTGTTGTGTTTACTATCGAATAGTTGACAATAAATAAGTCTAATATTTGAGTTAATTATTAAATATTGAAATATAATATAATTTATTAATAAACAAAAGGACTTTAAAGACAATTCAGGTGTTTATCTCTTGGGTTTTGCGAAAATTAGCAAAAGTTTGCGATTAAAGTGTATACATCTCTTTCATACAATAGTTGGCACACTAGTAGTTAATCACTACAAATGATTAGAGGCCCTAAAACGGACCGGATCTTACCCTCTGACCGGATTGGACCTAATATCAAGTCTTGAAATTTTGAATGTAATTATAATAAACAATTGAAATATTATTTAATTTAATAACGAATAAAATGTTATTCATTGCATCAAATTTTGATTTATTTCAAAAGGGATTCTATTGTTTTTAAATTAAATTATATTTGTATTCATTTTGTTTGTTCAAAATGACCGGATCTACAAATTGTAAGACTAGTTATTAGTATCTAACTTATTAGGACCGATCAGAGATCGAAAAGGTCTGACCGGACCATCGATTTTAAGTCCATTTTAGGTCTCTATAAGTGATTATAATTTATAAATGAAATTTGATTCAAACATATATTACTAAACATTATGTTTTGACAACTTATAGGAGTAAACCAGATTTTCCACATACCAAGATACATGTATATAAAGGGATTCCTTTTCCCTTAAAGGGAATTTTAAGGGAAAGGCAATAAGAATTTGATTAAAGGGAAGGGAATCACTTTTAGTTTTAAAATTCCTTTAAAATAGGGTTTAAAAGTTGATTAATCCATAAATAAATTAAAAATATATTGAATTCCTGATATAATGGTTTGCATTAATAAAATCGGCGGAAAAAAACATTAAACTATTAATAATTATTAATATTTTAGTGATAATTATAATAAATCGATTTAATCAGATATAAGTACTAATAACCAAAAGAGATGTCAATAAAACTTATTAAACAAAGTGTAAGTTAATAAAATAAATACATTTTAACACTAATTAATTTTTTAAGGGAATTAGGAGTCTTTAAAGGATACCCTTAAAAATTTGAGTAAGGGAGGGGAAGGGAAGGGAAGGGAAGGGGATAAAAAAAATCTTAATTATTTGTGCCTCTATTATTTGGCTAAAGTGACACAAAGCGAATGTAATTGTAATTATAGAAAAGTAACGGAAGTCTTAATTGATTTAAACTTTATATTTATCGAAAACTTTTCATTTTTTCATTTAAAAAGTTTTCACTTTTCATCTGCTTTTTAATAACATTTTAATGTAATATTCAGTGAAAACTGTTACGAGTCGTTACATCTGTTAAGCATTTGTCTCATAAAATGTTAAATCAAATAAGGAATTAAACTAAAAATCTATTTTTGTTTAATTAACTGAATATTTGTTGAAAATCTTTAAATTTTGAATTATTAGAGTATTATTAAAAAAAATGAAATAAAATAATCATAAAATTGTCTTTAAAAGAAAAAATTACCTCATCTTAGTTAAGATAAAATAAAATGAGTGAAAATCAAAATTTAATCTTTTGTTAAAATTTGATTAAATGAATATTGAAATGAAGAAAGAAATAAAAATCCAGGAAATTGTTATAATATGTCCGAAAAAATAGATTTGAGAGAAGACTGGAAACCAAAACTGGGTTTTGACAAACATTAGGGGAACAAAACTATAGCCCAACAAATAAATTGTATAAATTCTGAATACTATAAATATTAATGATTTGACGAAAAGATTATTCAATAAATTGTCGATAATTTGTGACTTTTGTCTCAATCTATTAACTTTTGTGATCACATCGACCTCCACTTGCATGATTAGGAACTCCATAAGGAAAGTGGATAAATATCCGGTGTCTATTCCGTGCCAAACAGCTAAAAACAAGAGAGTGAGTGCCTGACTCAATGTTTTGTTACCCAAGAATTTTAATCTTTTAAATATATATTTAGCGGCGAAACTATTTGTCGTTAAATTAAAAGATTTTATAATTCCTCCAAAAGTAGGGGTCGTTTCAAACTTCAAAACATTAATATTAGCGCAAGAATTATATGATTTGCCGTCGAAGGCCACTCCCGATGCAATACAGGACCCTTCAGATATGAGCCAAGAAGTGAAATATTTAGTCATACATATCTTTGTAGTGATGGCCACTGCAGTCAATTTATACCAAAAACCAGATTCAGAGAACTCAGCGCTCAATAGATAGCGATTCGGCCAATAATATGAACCAAATTGATAGACATTCAAATAAAAGACTCCCAAAAGAAATCTCTTCAGACAATGTGTCCAACATTTGGGCCAATGATTAACATTTGATTCGATGAAATCAATGAATTTTCGGTAAGGAATGAGTGGTCCGACCAATACTGTCGACGGATAATAACAATGACTTAAAAATTCCAGAAGAGTTGGCACACAATTAATAGCGGTGTCGGTGTTAGACATCTCTGGCGATGACTTCTGTTTTTAAATTCAAATTTTTAATATAAATCTGAAGTCAATAAATATGGCGACAAAAAAACCTGAAGACTGTCTGAAGCCTTCTTTAGAATCGCTTTATTGTTGAATCCGTCGTAAACATCAAAAGTGATGGCAATTAATCTTAGAGTTAATATACACTGGGGTATTGTCCAGGTTAAGCTATAATCTAATCCATTTTGAGTTATATAACAGCCATATAACAAATAAATCATCGGAACTGTAAAGTTGACCACAAGAGCTGTTCTCGCGCTCAACAATTTCAGAGATGTATAACATAATAGACATACGACCAAAGAGTGGATTAAATTGAACCCATAGTTTAAGTACATTAAAATTAATCCAAAGAGAAGACAATACAAAAGTTTTATTGTCTTCGGTTTTGTCGTAAAATAAATGCTATAAACGATAGAAATCGGATACGAAATAAATAAACTAATAATTAATTTAATCGATTCTTCAGAAGCGCCAACTCTTTCAGAAATGCTTGAAATGGACCACATTTTCGAATTGATTTAAATTATAACTTAATTTCGATGTAATTATGAAAACAATGAAATAAAATATTAAATGATTTGCTTTAACCACAAAATACTAAAATTGATATCATTTTCAAAACTTATGATTTGTGTATAAAAACAATTGAAGTGCGAAACGACTTGACGTCACAGCAAAGGAATTCACTCATAAATACAATGTTATTATAATATATTACTCTCGGAAAAACATGAGTTTAATCCTTTTAACCTTAAATCACCCATCTATTCTCTATGGGTGACATAAGTTCATGGTACCTATCATAGGTACAATTCCCGGTAGTTTTAATATAATCTATTATTACAGTGAATGACCGATTTTATGAACTAATTATGGTTTGCCGACTGCTTCATAACATCAGTCATTCAGTGTATACACATCTATTATATTCTGGAATATTATGATTTCCTTTTTCCTCTTTAAATTTAATTTAAGAACTTTTATTAATATAAACTTTTATATTAATTCTAGTATTAAACCATTGATTCAATAAATGAATTAATTTTTATATTTGAAAACAGAATATTCTAAAAAAAGGTCAACAAAAGTATGAAAAGTTCTTTAAATGAGTGATAAGGAAAAGAACTTTATTTTATCAAATGATAAGAATATCATAAAATAATAAACTTATTTTAAGTGATTTGAGTCGTTTTAGTCATTCAAATGCTTAGAATTTATCAGAAAAACAATTTTGAAAGAAAACAGTAATCGAAATGAAAATAAAATCACTTCTCATTTATTTTGATTTATTTGAAATTTTGGTCTAAAACTTCTTAATTGTAACAAACATTAAATAAATAACTCATTAGAAATCAAATAACTAATGAATTGGATCTCTCTTTCATTGAAATTCGATCTCAAATTTTAAATGACTTATAAAAGCCGTCCGATTTCAACGACACATATTTCCGAAGGATTTTTGTGTGGAATTGGTTTGTGGAGACCCAAATGGATTCAGAGATTTGCCACAATAAAAGTGTTTTTGATTATATTTGGAGTGATTGGAATTCTTCAGGGCTCGGCTTTTGCTTATATGTTGGCGTCGATCACAACTTTAGAGAAAAGATATGTATTTAGCAGTAAAATAACTGCTCTTATATTAATCACTGATAACTTTGTGGCCATAATATTCCATCCATTGCTCGGATATTTGGCTAATCATATGCACAGACCTCGTCTTATAGGCTATTGTCAGATAGTAGTTATTCTGGGTTGTTATATCGCCGCTCTTCCATACTTTATCTATGGAACAAATGATCAGTTCATAGGAACCGAACAGAACTCTTTCAAAAATAATAAAAAGATTGAATTCTGTGATTCTTATCGACGTCTTAGTGATGAGTGCGATAATTCTGTGTCCAATACTGTAGTTCCGGCAGTCATTCTCTTATGTTTAGCCTCTTTTTGTAATGGCATCGGATTCGTTGCTTTTTATACAATTGGTATTCCATTTATTGACGATAACGTCAAGAAGAAAAGTTCTCCGCTCTATATAAGTAAGTTATGATATATTTTCCAAAATGTTATCTATTCTACTCTGGACTCATTTCATGCATTCTAGTAAAAAGTTTGATTAAACCTAAGGTATGACCGCTGCCCTTCGACTTTGTGGCCCTACTCTTGGATTTATGCTTTCATCCCTTTGTCTACAATTCTATGAAAACCCAATGAGTGAGTAAATCAATGACCCGTCAAATGTCTCCGTTTAGCCAACATTTTCTAAATATCTTTGAACTTTTGTTAATCTTGTGAATCAAATGATCAAAATTAGAAATCTTTGTTTAAAAGATAATTTTATTAAAGTTGATCCTGGAATTACCGATAAATCTGACCCTCGATGGGTGGGTGGCTGGTGGTTTGGATTTATTATCATAGGAACTGTGACACTCATCTTCACAATACCTTTGTTTTTATTTCCGCCAAATCTTAAGAATGCATTAAACGAATCTTATAATCAAATCAAAACAACACCTCTTTTAAGACAAATCGAAGGAAATAAAGCAAAACAAGAATTAAGTGAGTCTTTTGTCGACAATTATTTCAAATATTTGTTAAAAATTGTGATAAACAGGTGTTTGGAAAAGAGTTTTAAAATTAGTTAAGAATCCAATTTATATGAGTTATGTTTTGGGGACAAACATCAGATTATTCGCAATTTTGGGTTATTTCAGTTTTCAGTCTAAATATATGGAAACAGAATATAAAAATTCTGCGTCGTTTGCGAATATGACAATCGGTCTGTCCTTTCACTATACCTTACATTTATTCTAATGTGAATATTCTTAAGCTTTGATTGATATAATTCCACCGGCGATTGGAATTTTCCTTGGTGGTTTTTTTATTAGTAAATATCAACCAAACCCTAAATTCTTAACACTTTTCATAACAATTGTGGAAATAGTGGGTGTTTTGGGCTTTTTTTCTGCTTTGTTTACGGGTTGTCCCGTCAGACAAATTGCCGGAACAACAACTCAAACAAAGTATTATAAGAATTGAATTGAATTTTTTTATTTAGAATTTTCTATTTTCTTAGTTTTGAATTGCAATCCATCTGTAATGACAACTGTTTTTGTTCGACCAAAATATTTCAACCGATTTGTGGAACCGATGGACAAACAAATTACTTCAGTCCGTGTTTTGCCGGATGTAAATCACAATCTCTGAGTCAAAATTCCAGTGAACTCATTGTAAAACTTAAATAAAGTGAATAATAATCAAACTTTTATTTGATTATAGAAATTCTCTGACTGTAAATGTCTGTCCGGAGTGGCAACGGATGGCTATTGTCATAATAATTGTTCCAATTTTGCTTATTATGTCATATTTCTGGGAATAAGTAATCTTATCGCAAGTTTAGGCAAAACAGGAAACACTATTATCTCATTCAGGTATAGACTAAACATAAAATGAGTCATTAATAATGAATAATATCTACAGAATAGTTGATGAAAAGGATAAGACATTTTCAATCGGTTTGATGGGAGCTTTTATGTGTATTTTCGGTAACTAAAGATCTTTTCATTTTATTTAATCGTTTAATCGATTTTCACTATTTTTTAGCTTTCATTCCGGGTCCTATAGTTTATGGAGCGGTGACAGACTCAGCCTGTCTTATTTGGGAGGAGTGGTGCGGTCAGAAAGGGAACTGTTGGGCTTATGATTCTAACAAACTTAGATATTATTTGCACGGATTAACAGTAGTCTTATGTCTAACGGGTTCTATATTTGACATAATTGTCGTATTTTTATCAAACAGAATAAAAAATCTTTACAGTGAATCGCAATCAGACAAAGAAGTCGAGAGTCCAATCAATTTCAAATTGAGTTCAAGTATTGATAAACAATTATCAGAAGAATCGCGTTTATGATAATTCAGTGATTATTTAATAAATAATTATTTTACACTCATTTGAGACTTAAAGTGTGATTTAAAATGTGATTAAAATTAAAAAATGACTAAAATTTATAATCAAATTTTCTAATTCGATAACAGAATATTATAGGTATTACTCAAACTTATGTCAAATCCTTAAAAAAGATTTGTTGTGATTCTAACACTTTTCATATCTTCATTACAACAGAATTTCATTAACTCTTCTCTCGAATCTGCGCTGATATTAATGTGAATTCTGTTTGGCTTTTCTTCAGTTTTACTTACTTTAGCTGTAATTTTATATAAAAAATTCAAAATATTGTCGAATATAAAAATGAATACCTGTTGAGTGACTGTAAGTGAAGTAATCGATTGAATCATTTACTTGAATCGAGATATAGATATCGTGAAATACATAACTTCCATATTTTGAAGCCATCTTTTGAAGGGATTCTTCAATTTGTTCGTCTTTGAGGACATTTTCCTCTTTGAGGCCATTTGTAAGACTAGAATTAGTTTTACGTTTCAAGAGATCAACCATTGCTGGCGGTTCTCCTCCACTAAACATGGATTTCAATTGATAGACGACAGGATTTATAGGATTCGCCCGATTTATGACTACAAATTTCGGC
The DNA here is from genome assembly GCA_034700165.1 of Galumnidae sp. Gr-Ori-00277. NCBI lineage: Eukaryota > Metazoa > Arthropoda > Arachnida > Sarcoptiformes > Galumnidae > Galumnidae sp. Gr-Ori-00277. The sequence continues at coordinate 1,829 of JAQIXI010000728.1, read as the reverse complement.
CTAAAATTCATTCAATTTCTTAAAATTTACATTAAATCCAATTGACTTACATTTCATTGAATTTACAATTATATCCCCAACTATTGAGATAAAGATTGCAGTTCTGTTCAAATTCTCTCATAATTGAATCGGTTTTACGCTCTAAGTCTTCGACGTGAGTACTGCTAATCATATTAACGAAAGACAATCGCGAGAACTGTTGAACATTGAATTTGGCGTCTTTTAGTTGAGTCGAACTTTTGATTGCATTCATTACATTCAAACATATATTTAAAGACTGAAACTCAACGATAGAGCCGTCGGCTAAACATAAGAGAAATGTCAACAAATTATAATCAATTTATATAATTTAGAGTACATGTCATCAATTGTTGGCTTTTGTCCACCAAAACAAACTCAAAGTCAGACAAATCAATGATTTCGATGCAATCGATTAAAGGAAATCTAATAATTAATCCTAAAAAAAAGACATTAAACCAATAAATTATTAAAAGTGAAATACCGGGTCCTTTAAGAGGTAAACGAATTCCTAATCGATAGATAAGACATCTCTGAAGTGAATGAATTCGCTTTAATTTAAAAGAAAAAAATAGGAAATTATATGATATTCAGTGAAATGTATGTTTTGGTACCCGAAGACAGAAGAAGGCAGAGATCGGAAACGTTAAGACAAACATTGAATAAAATATGAATACAATTATTTTGTGAATCAATCGATTGATTAATGGATATTCTGTTTTTGTCAACTCTTCTACTGTCTGACAAGTATCACAAAAGAGCTCTTCGTCTGTCGAGACTTTAGTGTACTTAAAGGCAGATCTGTAGTCAAACACTGTTTCCCGCATTTCGTTATTTATTTACTCAAACTTTGATTTAATTCAGTTTCACTAAAATAATGTTTGGCTGACATAACGTCACGTCACGTGACCTCAACATCGTTGACGTCAAAACTGATAAACATTTAATACAAAGAATTTCCTGAGACCTCAAACCTATTGAAAATGAAATTCTCTATATCTCTATATCTTGGACATTTTGGACATTCGATAAATAGACCTACATTCAATCTATTCAATAATTAAGAATTTCAAAAAATTCAAAAAATGGAACTAATATTAAAGCATAAGAATAATTGAACACATTGAGAGTACCTAGCACAATCAAAAACACAATTCGAAAATTTGATTTGATTTCATTTTTTATTTTGTTTTTCAGAAAAAGATTTTTTTAAACAAAATAAATGGAGATTTCATTTATCTGTTTGTTTCACATTTGAATCGATAACCCCTTCCGTCAAATCATTCGCTTCTTTTTGGTCATCACTTGTATTTCCATTCAATTGTTGCTGGAGTTGTCTTCGAGTTCGAGATGTCTGGTCATACTTTTTTCTGGGACCTCTCCTTCTTCTCTGTAACTTTTCTCCTGATTTGATGGTAACTCTAACAGAAATGAATTCTTCCTTTTTCTCTTTGAGTTCGTTCTCCAGGACTTCAATCGGAAAGTTTTGGGCAAAACCTGAGAATTTGATATTAATAGCCTTTCCTTTATTGGAATTTTCAGTCTTTTTGCTCATTTCAGTCCTTTGAGTCATTTCAACAGAACTTTGGTTTGAAATTCAAACTTTGAATTTAGAAAATAATTTATTAACGACTGAACGAATTGACCCATAATTTTGAAATCTATACAATATTATAATTTGGAAATGTTTTCTATATTTTGGTCGCAAACAATACTTTTACTTAACGCGCGTTGAAGTAATTGTTGCCATCATTTAAACCCTGCTTTTTGTTTCTATTGTGAAAATTAAAACTTTTTGGATTTGAAGGCAA
>JAQIXI010000727.1:0-19000 GCA_034700165.1 Galumnidae sp. Gr-Ori-00277 | reverse complement strand
GAGAGAGAGAGAGAGAGAGAGAGAGAGAGAGAGAGAGAGAGAGAGAGAGGCTGACAGGCGGTCACCAGTTATCGTTTGGACACAATTATTCACATTTGACTTCTTGGCATCCCTTCGCATAGAAATGAGAGGAAAAGCAGAGTCCAGTCTTATAAGAAATTGAATGCCATATATATCTGAGAATTCATCGACCATTACATCCATTGCTGAACACTGTTGTTGAGTGCAGAGGACAGGACAGCTGTTCTGCTCTTTTTTCTAGCATATTATACGCCACGACTTGTGCCTCAATGAACTGGTCTTAAGGTTTAAGCCTAAACGCATTGCAATATCTCTACAAATATCCTTAACTCTTGAGTTCCCCTTTTTTCAGCTCAAATCTCTTCAAAGTTTGGAATTTTGTTCCGAAAAGTTTTGGTTTATTTTTGGTCAGAACTCAACTTTTATGAAATGATTCGATACAAAGAGCTTTAGAATTAGTTTGAAAAACACATACATTTCAGTAAAAGATTGCTTTTCCTCTCAAACCATAACTATTTTTGGTATAATTTGAATGAATGACAAAAGTCTTTCTCAGTTTTCTGTTTCAATATTTTTTTTGAGAAACTTTTGAGAGTTAAGACTCTTTTCTCTTTCATTTGGAAATATATGTTATGAAACATAACTTTTTCAGAACAAAAATATTTCATCTCTTTTTAGGATACATTTTCACAGTTTTTAGGTTTTAAGTCCTGAGTGTCTTAAGTCTCATAAGTTATGAACACTCTTAAGGACAGAATGAATTGCGTTTACTATTTGTCGGAACAACTTTTTACATATACTCTCACTCTCACCGATAGAGTCTCAGAGGAATACCAGACAGACATTAAAATTGCTTTAAAAATATATTTTGTATCGCTTTTAAACATTTATGTGAAGAGAGAAAAATGTAAACAAATTTTTGAAACGCCTTTTATTATAAGAAAATTTATTGTATTTTTCCTAAAATTTTGTTTTCCTCTGATTTCCAGAAGAGATATAAATCTCAAAATGAATGCCATTTCGACACAAATAAATCAAAAACAAAAAAATTGTTTGAAACCAACAAAAGAATATAATATTTCTATAAACAAATATCAATCGATAGCTTTTGTCATCAATTGTATAACTCATCCACGAAAATGTTTGTTAGATATGACAACAAAATATCTAAAATTAATATTCGTCTCATATTTGACATCTCTTTTAGCAGTTAATCATATATTTTGGACTTCCTTTCAATGTTTGTTTAAAAATTGAGTCATTTTTGCCAATATTTTCACAAAACATTTTTTTTAATAACAGAAGTCAATGAATTCGTCAAAATATGAGTCTAATCGATAGTTGTGTGCAAATACTACCATATTTTGGTTGAGTCATACACTCGATCTCAATATTGAAGGTTTCCCTCAAAGCGGTCGGTCTTTGTATTCACACTCAGATCAGAGAATATTTGGTTTTAATTTTAAAACTTTCAGTTATGGCACAAAAGTTTTGCGACTTTCAAGTGCTGAGCAAAAGCGCGTGAGTTGTCTGTCAAAGGATAACAGAGCGAAGCAAAAGAGAGGGAACTGGAGATGAGATGAGGGCTATCATTGCCGTCGTTAAGCATTAATGATAGCGCCGATGCCTTCAAGGTTTTCATTGAAGCGAATGATAATTGAAGAAAATTCTCTCGTGTTTTGAGAGTCAGTGCCTCTAATGTGAACATCACATCGAAACATATGCACAGCTTTAGTCTTATAGTGTATGTGTGCTCTGGTCTCGAATTATTCGGTCAAATATCTCATTGTATTAAAAAGCCTGAGGCGCCACAACTGCACGGAATAACAACAACACAACCAAATTTAAAGTCATTTACACTCGGATTCCCTTATAATGACTGCTATTCTTCTAATTATAACTCATCAGAAGAAGACATTCGTCGAAAACACTATTAAACTAAGAAAAGATTGTGTTATGTGTGGTCAGTAGTAAACAAAGCACATCACATATCATATTATTCTTTATTTGTTAATATTGTGTTGGCTTTCATTCACGCCATGCCATCACTATTGCGGTGGAAAACAGGCGGAACCACAATGTGTTCAAATTTGTGCACAAAATGTTGTTTTTAATCATAAAATTAAGTTAAAGAGCGTCTCATAATGTCTTCAAAATAGTCACGACTTTTCGGGCGAACAAATATTTTAATAAAACAGCGGTTCTATAGATTAAGACTGACGTCAAATACTCCGGAAAAATGTTGAGAAAAATTTAATTAAAATTTCATTTTCATGTGTTTAAAGGCAGAGAAATGAGCGCTGGTTTGCAATTCTATATATTAGAGGCTATCTCGCGATGGGATGTCGTTAATAAACAACAGTTTCAGTTCATTTATTAAACCAGACTTTATTCTGGCTTTTATTTAGTGATAAGCCGTCAGTCTTGAGTCCAATCTATGAAATTAAGTGGCGGTCGCCCATTGAGTCCATACGAACTCAATGTATTCCACTTTTGTTTTCGATATAATATTTTAGGAAATAATTCTTGTAATTAATAGTTGAGGTCAAACACCACTGATTTCTATCTTAAACTAATAGCCAATTGAAAGCAGATTTTGATGCCATATATCAGACAATAATCACAGATTGTGATAGATATCAACCATTTGATGGCAAAATATCCTCCAACTCTGCAAAACTTGCATTTTATGGTCGGAGTTATCAATAATTTATCCAATTTTTTATTATTCCTTAAAATATATTTTTCTTAAAATTATCAAAAAGTCATTGAAATTATGGTCTGTTGAACAGCAAATACTGTAAACCATTACAAAAATGTCAATAATTCACACAATCAATGATGAGATTTCTATTCAGAATCGACAATAAAAAGGCATAAAATTTATGGTAACGACCGAACAAACGCCGAATCTATTGAGAGATAATATCGTAAATAACTATAAAAACTAAACAAACAAATTGACGGAAAAAAACGTTTCGAAGAAAAACTAGAAATAAGTTTAAATAGAATATCTCTGAAGTGATTGAATTGAAAAAACTGTTGTATAATATAATGGAAATGATATCCGAAAAATTCCCGCAGAGTTTTACAGTAATATTATATTACAATCATAACAGCGCTGACGGCAAATGGATTTGTATTCTGAAGGGACAGTCACTATCTATGTGCGGATCCGCCAATTTACTCATTTACTCACTCTAGAACCTAATGTATGCCCAAAATCTGTTGTTAAGTAACTTTTGCCGAAAGTATTGCCAAAAATAAGAAGTATTTCTGGTTTTATATTCTGTGCCCCTCTTTGACGACAAAATGCTATAAACGATCGGTTCTGAAGTGTATCTCTTATATTATAGACATCCAGTGTTTAACAGTACTCTACTGTTGTCTATAAGTGATGGCATACATCGCACCCCTTCCTCCTCGACTCGTCGATGGAGAGCATCAATTAAATAGACTTCTAGGCGTCAAACAAACATCACTTGAATCGTGTGTTTGGACTCTTATGCCGTCCAATAAATTACATTTAAAGTACACTTAAGAACAGAGAAAAGTATAACTCAGAACCGAATATTAAACCAAATGAAATATTGGACGACACGAGTCCTAAACACTTGAATTCATTTTAAGAAAATATATCTTATGTTGAGTTTGAAAGTAAATGAATTAAAAGCTGACAATTGTTTAATAACAGATCTTAGCTTTAGATCATTTCAATGACATTACGTCTAGTTTTTAGATTTAAATATATTTCCATTAATTTTAAAACCAGTTTTTGTCTAAAATATTAAAACTTTCACTGATTTAATCGAATTCACAAAATATTTACAAATTATTCAATAATGGATTCAATTTTAAATTTTAAATCATTTGAAAACATATGAAATAAATTTCTTAAATATTAAACAAATGTTGTTTTTGTTCATCAATTCAATACTTTTATTGACCCTTTATTTGTTTCCCTATCATTTCATCGAAAATAATTCTAATAACTTTTCAATCAAAACTTTTAATGAGTTTTAGATTTATTTGTAAATTATTTAAAATTTGTTTTTAAGTCAACGCTTGAAGTTATCGAAAATATAAGGAAAAGAAATTTATTTAATCATCAAATTTGTGACCATCTCTACGAAGAAGTTCAGTATTCACTCAAAAAAAGAGGTTAGACTCAAATTTGTCTCTAAACAGTTTCAGAGACCTATTTATGTCAAGATATGGGAAATAAAGTGCTTTTTGTTTTTGGGGCCAAAAATATAAATTTATATTTAATTATATTCGAGACAATTGTAAAGAACTGAATATTTAGTAAATTTATCTCAAAGTTTTGATAAAATTCTTAAAAGTTATTATTGAATCAATTGTCAAATATTGTAATAAATTTAATTTATTTGAAATTAAAGTATAATTTGGATTAAAATCAAGTCAACGATCTTATGATGAAATTAGTTTCAAATTCAAATCAAATTCGTTAAGAAGTTTATCTCGAGATTAAAGACTTGAAATTGAATTTCCATTCAAATCAAAGCATTTGAAAATGTAATTTAAATCGAGTAATGGATTGACTTTTTTGGTCTAACTTTAACTAAAAAGACTAAATTTGAGACATTTTATGGTTTCATAGTTTTGATATTTTATTCAAAAATATATGAATTAAATAAACGGAAGTAAAATATATGTTTATTTGCATTTGAAGTCAATTTTAATTTAATCACAACTTCTATAAGAATTTGAATTCAATTCTTATTTTTAAAACTTTTAAATGAAAAATATTTTTGCGATAAAAAATGTTTTTATTCATTTTGAGAATGAGTTTTATGGCGTTTCGATATCTAAATGTCATTTGATTTATCTTTTCTTTTGAATCAGTTTTAAAAAAGTGATACCTTTTATAAACAAAAATTTCAAAAATGAGTAAAAATAATGAATAAATTCATATAAATTCATATAAATTAAAAATTCATTTCTTTTGATTGTGAACTGAATCGAGTCCTGAATTAGTACTAAAAACAGTCAAAACTAATTCAACAGAATTTTTATACTCATTTTAGTCCATATAAAACATGAATGAAATAAATTAATAATTCAAATAAATATCGCAAAATTGAGATCAGGTTCTCTACAAACAAAACAACATTAAGGGGTCGGTCGAGCATATGATCAAACGGTGCATATATTTTATGCATTATATAAAAAAAGAAAATATCTGTTCACTCAAAATATATTTCAATCTATAGAATATAACTCAAGTCTCTTATTCCGTCCCCTCTTTCAGACAGTGAATACTGAAAATATTCGTTAGCATCAGAAGTCGAGTGATGTTAAGGTGTATGGCTTTCGTTCAGTGCAGTCATTAAACCATTGAAAAGCTGTTGGTTTTGTTGCTTTCATTGAAAAGAAAAAATTTGTGAGAAAAATAAGTTTATTTTTCATCACTTTTTTATCGTATATTCAACTCAAACAACAGTTATAAAAATAATCAGAAGTTTTTTATTTCTCATTAAAAGCTTTTCAAAACATTTTTCCTCAAAACTTGTGTTTCTGTCAAAAGAGTGAATAGATTTTTTCATTTTTGTGTAAAAGTGTTATTTTTTAGAAATTGTTTTCCCAACAGTTTTGCCACAAATATATTCCGCACAGAATATTACCGACAAAATTATAGCACTTATTGTATAATAAAAACAATTTTATTAATAATAAAAGCCTTAAAACGAATGGAAATAATAATAAAATGTATTAAAAGTAATACTGAATTCAGAATCAGTTTCAGTCATTGTATTAGCGCTCCATTTAATCCAAAATATAAGGGAAAAACTTCAATAAAGGAAATTACCTAAATTTATATCAAGCAATAAAAGGTTAAGCTCTTATTCTTAATTTTTCTGATATTTTTCACATAAATTCCATAGAAATTGGGATTAATTGAGAGCTAAAGTTAATATCAAAACGAATATTTGTCACAAGTTATGGGAATTAAATTAAAATTATGAGTTTAGCAGCTGACAAGGTAATTTTCATATCTTTCAACACTTGGCAACAATCGTCGAGAATTTCATATCTGAAAGTTTTCATTTCATTCACACATTTATTGCCTAAAAGTAATTCATATTTTAGTTTTGCTTTCAATTAAGTTTTATTGCGATTTAATGACAAAATCCTCAAAATTATTGAAAATTTAAGAATTTTATGCTTTAATTTAAATAAATTTCAAGAATTTTGTGCCAAATATTAAACATTTATTTTATAAAATTTAATGGTTTATATTAATTTGTGTAATACAAGATAATTTAATGTAAACATAGCTGAACTAGACATAATGTTTATAATAGCCTTGGTATCTTAGATAGACTAAGTTCCAAAAAGAAAAAGGAAAGTCAAGGATAGATAGATTTAAAGCTAAATATTCAGACAATTTATGAATATTCGCAAACATTTAATGAATTTTCATTCGCCTCTCAATCATAAGATTATAAAAAGTTTGTGCAAAAACCGCACAATTCATCAAAAGCGACACTAAATTTATATAACGAAATAAATGGCTTTCATTGAAGTCTAAAATTTATTTTCTATTTTTCTGACGACTATTTCTCAGTTGATTACAGCTTTGATGTCAGAACTGCCGCTTAAAGAGTACCGGATATCAAAAGAAAAATATTCATAATTATATAAATTATGATTAAAATTGAAAGAAAGAGATTAAGGAAAGCATTTCATAAGTAATTTAAGGACTAATAATCGAAATTAACGATAAGAGAAAGCAATGGTTTTGAAGTCAATTGTTTTGGGGTCAAAGTTTTTATAACTAATAAAATATAATAAATTCCTAATAGTCTGTAATAATAGTGAAGATAAGCGCACAGCAGACAAAACCATACGATTAGTCTCTGTTTCGGCGGTTTTCAGGCTTAGGACACACCTAACAAATTGTGGCTCAGAATACAATATCTGAAAATAACAACAATATAATACACAAACAAATTATGTAATAAAATTCAAGTCAATGGCAAACATAACACATAACACAACCAGCAATTTATCGCTTCGAATACAAAAAAGCGTTTTTAGAATTTTGTGCGAAATATTTCTTAAGATTAAAGAATGAGTAATATTTTTGTTATATTTTGGGAAAATTGTTTTCACTCCTCTCCTCTCCCTTTCCTGTTCTCCCAAATGAGTTGCGATGCATCACAACTTCCAGAAAAGGCATTTGAGAGAAAAGATATTAAAATTTTGGCACTTTTTTCTTCCATATATTTCATGGCTCAGTAGTGGTTACCAAACGGTAGATAAGAGAAAATTTACGGAAAAGAGACGAGTTTAGGGTCCAAATGAAAGACAGCAATAATAGGGAATAGAGTGGAAGAGAAGACAAGTCTTACAATACATAAAAAAAGTATATTTATATTTATAGTGGGAAAACACAGAACTGTGTTTTGCAATTGAGTTTCTCAACAGCGGGAGTGCAAACCAAGAATAGTCTGAAGATCGATCGTTGGGTCAAAGTGCAGATCTGGTGGTGTGCCGGTGCCCTCACAACTTCTAGTTAGCAGTTTTCTGATAGTGACCACTCAGTCAGTGGTCCGCAAACCTTTTCAAAAGTGTTCGATCGGTAAATGTTTTTTATACTGATTTTTAGTCTACTTTTCTTTTACTAAAAAATGATTGTATTATTCAATTCGGTTAAACTTTTCAGCTTCTGGTGCTCTTCTCCTGTGCTATGGGAACAGTTCTATTTGACAATAGATGCAGTGCTGTGAATACAGTTTAGACTTTCCCTCTAAAGCCGTAATAATGATTGGGTAGAGAAGTGCTTAAAAGCAAAATACAAAGCATTGCACACGAATTCTCAAATAAAGTATTTATTAGAAAAAGGACTCGACTCTAACGCGTTATTATTATTTGCAAAACGTAAGGGAAAGCATTGCTCTGATGTACCGTTTTTTCGGTGTAATATTGCCTGACTCTCACTCCAATCCAGAGTTTGTCTTACATTAAAATCGATTCAATCGTAGGTTATTCTGAAAAATGTGTGTTTTTTCGCAGAATTATAGTCAGGAGTGGAGACCAAACCAGAGCACAGCTTTCGTATAAGAAAATCAATTTTGAAATTAGAGATAAAATGAATGGAAACAAAAAGTAAGGAACAGCTACTGAACAAAACAGTCGTCACAAAAGACAAAGAGAGGGAAAACAGGATATAATTGAAAAGAGAAAAACAAATTTTTCATTAAAGCAAAGCATTTACTGTTAGTATAAAAGTGAACGTAATTTGATTAATAGCTATTGATTTTGAATTGGTTTTTGTGTGCAATACTTGTGTTAATACCAAATGAATTCAGAGGATATGGCAGAGGCGAGCCTTCATCTCAGGGGATGTCAGACCGGGGGAGAGACAAGCATTCAGTTCTGACTCTAGGCTTGTTCTGGTGATTCTGAAGGCGCCTTACATTACATGAAAGGTTGTTTGTCACTTTCTGGCCCATCACTACTACCGACACCAAAGCACTGGTCGGGTGTTCTGAGCCCTCTACTCATTGCTAGATCTCTCGGAGGTCTGAGATATACACAAAAATTAGAGCCAGGCATTTGATGTTCTAAAGTATCGCTACCACTCCATTCCAGTCCATACCTCAGTCGAGCGTCACATCTGCTTCTTGTGTGACATTCGGTAAAAAAATACTACAGAAGAGAACAGGAGAAGAGGGAACGAACAGAATAGCATTTCTCCTAAAAAGCCATTTGTTATGAATGTTGGGACGACTAGAAAATGTTGTCAGTCATCATAAATCTGTTCCAAAAACATATCTGATTTGCTAAAAGCCCTACAATTTATTTAATACAATCCGGACCCAAATCTCTATTGACGAGACGACACTATTAGAAGAGCACAGCGTTTACACTCTTAGGTATAATATTCTATTAACTTATTATTCCCTTTGAAAGCTTGAGTCAAACCAAAAGCGGGTTTTCTCGGGGGTCCACAAAGAAAAGGTGTGATAAGTCTCATAACTTTTCGAACGCAACAAATAATTGGAAGGCATTACTTCCATTACTTAATACTTGAGTCATAACTTTAAGTATTAGCAAAAAAAAGTTTATAAGAATTTACTCTTAACTAATGGTGACCTCGAGAGCTAAGTGACCCTCTTTTAGGTTAAGTTACTCAAGAGTTTTGTTTAATATTCTATTGAGTATAACAACAAACCAGTGTTGGGCACAAACACTCATTACCTAAACTTATAGCCAAAAGCTTTAATTTATTTCCCATTGAATCGCAATTCTATTATTAGTGGCGTTAAAACTGATTGAGTTATAATAAAAAGCAAACGCCTGTCCACTCGTTGGCAGCGCTTAATAATTGAAGGATTATAAGAAGTCATTCATTTCTTTGCCAATCATTCGACTCTTTTGACAAAAAACACTTTTGTTGTACAATATTTTAGTTGAGGTCAAGTGAGCCAAAAGCACAACACAAGGAATTAATATTACTTATAATGTTGTGAGCGGTGGCCAACACTTAAAGCACTTCTTCTTTACTCGACAAAAATGGTTAACATTTTCTACTAAAACGAAGAAATAGAATGAGAAAAGAGGCTCTCTTTGGCTCTCTTTAGACACCAGTATTTACAGAAATCTAAAGGCAAACAACACCTTAAGTAAAGCTCTTTCTTATCCGTTCAGACGTATATCGAAAATACAAAATTATTTTTTCTCCTCTTTATGTCTATTCGTCGCAAATATTACAAATACTAAGAGACGACCGAATGGTCTTAAAGTAAATATTCTTTTATTTGAGCCGCAATTGAGTGCAGATCCTTATGAGAGCAGAGAATCAAACTTTGCCTTTGGATCCAATACTAAGACTACACTTAACTCAGTTTTCTGACATCAAAATCGTAAAAACCGAATAAAATTTCTTATAAAAAACATAATTCTCTCTCTCTCTCTCTCTCTCTCTCTCTCTCTCTCTCTCTCTCTCTCTCTCTCTCGCGAAGTAAAAGTTAATATAAATGAATAAAAATATTTATTCCTTCAATTAAAACATATTTAATATTCTGATCACAAAAATAAATGTCAATAGAAAAGCCATTTTCCCAAATGGGGTATCTCTTAGACGTGCCGTTAAGAGAAGTCTTATGAGAAACAGGAAAATCTGTGAAATTCAGATTCAATATTGAAATGTCTCTAAATTTTATTACATTTAAATCACTTTTTTAATAGTTTATCATAAAAACAGTTTCGATATTTAATTCAAATTTTTTTTCAGATAATCTGAACTCTGATCTGAATGTATGTTCAACTGTCGGTACATCTCATTCAGAGGAATGTCTGAGAATCAGAATTTTTTGCTGGATTTGAAAATTATCTGCAAATTCGTTGCTAAGAAAGCACAGGTAAACTAAGAGGGAAAGCACAGGTGATTAATATAAGCCAAGTTAAACTCAACTACACAAACACTTTTATAGCCATTAGTTTTAAATTCAAACAAAACGAGAGATAACTTTAATTTTAAAGAGAAGATGATATACACCACTCCTTAGTTTTGGTGCTCTTATATAAGAAGCACTCTATGGAAGGGACGACCCTTTTTTTGCAAATGTATTGGGCATTAAAATAACGTTAATATAGAATATAATGAAATACATTATATAAAACAACAATTTCTCTGAAACGACAAACAATAATCGTTTTGAGGCCTCCGATGCTTCCAATGTTTCCATTGCTTCCAATAACAGCATAACTCCTAAAATGTCTATTAATTGAAAACTAGTTTTGATGTTTACTATCGCGACATGAAACTAATCGACGCAATATTTGTCGACAAAAAAATTATTAAACTCCACTAAAAAGTACACTAACCCTACTGTTAGCTAATGCTAATGGCTTTCAATTAATTTCAAGGATAACCAAACAGCAGATCAAATGAAATATTTCTTCTAATCGAACAAATTCTTCGTCAAAAAGACTTTTGAAATATTATTCACAGATGTTATGAATAAAAGTTTACTGAAAATCCAGAGAAAAGTATTTCACGTTATCAGTGACAGTTGACCCCCGCTGCGATTATCCTGGTTATTCCACTAATAATCCCCAATAGATGCAACCCATTCAACAACAAAAACTAGAAAAATATTTCACTTTTTAAAAGTTGACTTTTTATCAAAAAGTGATCACAAATCAAATGTGATTTAAGCGATTCATTCGGACGTAATATAAATAAAAGTTTTAAAAAAATTGTTTCAAATCTCATAAATAAAAAATCGCTTTACGTTTCTCTGATTTTTTATGATAATCAGCGCCAATGAGTGCTGTTTAGTCTGTAATTCAAATAATCATAATTACTATTATTCCGTTTAATGCAATGCCTTTCCTCCTCAACTTGTCTTTCATTGGGAGCGATGACTGAGGGCTTGCATTCAGCGCCCGTATATCTCACATTTAAATCAGAGTTAGTTATTCATCATTGAGTTTAACTTTGCATAACATAACATAACATACAATACCCGCTCTTTTGGGCACAAATGAAATGGATTTATGAAAATAACGATCATTTATAAGAGAATTCTGATTCGGGACCATATGATCCACATTTATCCTAAGCGGAGAGGGCTGTCAATGTGAGAGGGGACATATTAGTGACTCCGGTCGGGGTGAGGATGTTGGCTATCATCTCGATAATCCTAGTCGTACGCTCGGGGGACGGGTATCACAACATTTAGGGTCATAACAAGCGATATCTAATAAAGACTCTCTTCATCGGCACAAATGTTCGTCAATACTCTTCTCAATACACACTTATCCCACACTTTTGGCTTTAATTCAATTGTGAACGGAATTACATTCAAGTGAGTGGACCTGAAAACCAATTTCTCTCCAAAAGTGAATGCTATGAAAATTCAAACAAAACTACATTTTCTGTTATTATATTAATTTTAATTCTTTGGGAAATTAAATAAAAGCTAAACAAATATTAGCCAAAAGTTTTGGTTTGCATTGAATTTTAGACTCATCTCTCAGTTTGACTCTTAAGTAAATGACAGACATTATTATTATTATAATTATAATTATTATTGAATTTTATTAACTAATAAAATATAAGTTCACTGGAATTGTATGCAATCTTTTGTGGTCGCATTCATTCAATTTATTTATATATTTTAGTTTTCAATTAAATTATTAGATTAGACTTCACTTTATTTACACAACTATTTAAAGCAATAATAAAAGTGTTATCTAATAAAATATCGCATTCAGAGTAAAATTGTGTCTAAAACCAGACAAAAGTCTAAAATAATATTTTTCGAGTTAATAGTCATTTCATTAATTCAATGAACGCAAACTCAATGGCAGTGACTTTGTTTGTATGGATCGGTTGTTCAGTCAGTCTGTGTTTCTCTCTGTGAGACCGAAAAACATTAGAATAGATTAGGAATAATAGTACTGACACTAAAGCCTGTGCTTCACAACCAAAATGAAAGCCGAAACGAAAGTAAGTGCAACAGAGATAATGTTTACTCTAATAAAAGTACACAGAATAGTACTCTTGCTATCGAACTGTCATCTCTTCCCCCTATTTCTCATCGAATCCATTCCTGAGCCATAGTATGAATGCATAAGAGTTACACAAAAACGGTGGACATTAGAGCCCACATATAGCCAATGATTTGTTAGGGTTTGTAACCCATGGATAGTATCTAATAAATAGTCACCAAATGTGAGATTCAGTCGATTCTGAATACACAGAGTGTGAGAAACACTACATATTATAACCAAACGATTATACGACTCTATGACTCTTTCATCCCTTCTCTTCATTATATAATAAACTTTTGTCAATAAAATAAATGACACTATTTTTCTGTGAGTCGAGTCTTCACGACTCAGCCATAGTCTAAGCAAAAGATATAAATCATTGAGATTTGAATACAATAGAAACCATTCATACAAACAGTAATACAAATATTCTTCACTAAAATTATTTGAATTTTTCCTTTTATTCTAATTTTAACTTTCGTTCAGTTCTTTACATTCATTTGAAACCAAAGATATCGAGTGATAGAAAAACACAGATTTTATAGATTTGGGTATTATTCGAGAAGGAGTCCAAATACAATAATCAATGTTTGGGAGGGAAAGGAGTTCCCAATTTGGGAAAACACACATATTTTGTGTCGAAAATCTAACTGACATTTTGACACCTTTTCCGTGAAAAATATCACTGATATAGGTTATATCAACAGAATCGGCGCCATTGGATACTTTTCCCTTCATTACAGACATAGAGAAACAAAGAATAACTGAAATATATTATAATTAAGTGCAGGAGTTTTGTTATGCTTTCTCTTAAGTCATATGAGAATAATTGGACTGAAATACCAGAATATCTGATTCATTGGTAACCAATGAAAGTAATGCCAAACAGTTTTTTTTCTCTATTCTCTAATCATTTAAGCGATTAGTATATTATATATAATTGCAATTCAATACCAGTTCACCAGAAAATTGAAGTTCCCGTTGAGAAGAAGAACAAAAATTATATGATATTAATGCCATTAATGGCATTCAAGTTTATTTTGAAATGATTAGCACAGGAACAGCAATGCACTGCACTGAAAACATAGCTAGTTGAAATGGCCAACATCTGCAGCACAGATATCTAATACTAAATTATTAAAAGAAAAATATTGTTAAAGCAATGAACTATCAAAACATTTTTTGCCATAAAAGCCATTAAAAGCATTAAATCACTAATTCGTTAATTATAGTCCAAAACTAATAGTCTTTAGAAATAGAAAATTATTGATCACTAAAACTATTGACCAATTAGTCCGTCGATTGACTGTTAATATAAGGCGTATAATAACTCCGTTTTAGGTATGTTTAAGCCCTGAAACCATTCCTTCCGATTATTGGCCCAACAAATGCTTTTCGACAATCATTTTAAAGACATTAAAAAGTCAGCGAAAATATTATCGAATTAATGATAAATACTTTTATTGATTGCAAAACAAATCTATAATTTATTGCTTTTGGACACAATTTCCTAATTTGTTGTCTAATTTTTAGATTTAGATGAGATATGTTTCGCATATTTTTCCCATAAAATTTTGGCACTCATTGGCATAAATCAGTACTAAAAACCTTCAGACAAATGTAAATAAATTATATTTTTTTTCTTCTTTACTCTTCTCTTCTTTTTTTCTGAAAAGATTATTCACTCGACAAAGAGGTCATAATATCAAACATTAGTTTTCTTAAGAAAACAACAAAAATATTATAAACTTAAGACTGAAGACAAACGTATGTCAGACCAGACATCAGATATTTTATGATGGATTCGATGAGTGGTTTTTTAGTTAAAAATTGTTTGTCGTCTAATCTTTTGTCAAACGAATAAAATACTTCAATTAATAATAAAGTATTTCATTTGAAAATCAAAAGCAAAAAAATAAGTGAAATATTCAGAGAATTCTCTTCACAAACAGAGAGACAATCAAATCGAGTGTTAGATAAGATTGTATTTAAAAGAAGAGACAAAAAAACTTTTGTCGCTTTAAATCCGTGAATGAAATAAATTCTTGTCTTTTAATGTCATTTGATTTAAAGACACAAAAAAACTATTTTTCATAAAGACTTACAGATTATTTGATCGTCTGATGCCAAGACGTTTGTGGCAATGAGTGCCGAAACAACGATAATAATCCATATCTCGTGATAATAGCATAACAATAATCTGTTAATATTGGGGTTCATTATTAATCGATCACTAATTCTTTATAATAAGACCATTAGTCTAATGAAAACTAATAAAATTTATTGAGTTTAGGCCACAAATGGAGCCAACAGATAGTCGATTGTCAGTAATAAACACTGGAATTGCGTTCTGTACTTTTAGAGCACATCCACAAATCAATGGAAAGGTTTCACTTCAGAATGAATACACATTTCATAATTAGTTATATAAACATCAGTTCTATAGCTTTCAATCAAAGAGTATTTTCTTCTGTCAATAAATATTGTTTTGAGTCAATGTTTAAGACAGTCGTCAGTCGTTTCGCATAAATATTCTTCTCTTGACATTAGTTTGACTCCAATTCTGGAATAATTTGCGAAAACAAATGAAAATAAAAACTAATGTAAAGCAAATGAACACTCAATGGAATCGAAGTTTACTGTCTTTCCAATTGTGTTGAGCACTGCATTCAATAGTGGTATAACTCGCGATTCTGGCCTAACACTCGGGTGTTGTGCTCAGAGATTTGCCTCTGACTGCTCCCTCTCACACAACAGTTCAAAACTCTAGTGTTGAGTCTACACACGAGGAAAGGCAGAACCCCTGCGAGCCATTCGCGAGAGCTCTTCTAACGGTTGAGTCTATTCCAGTTGTGTTTTTGGGTAAAACAGCTCTGGATCTCTGGCGGGTGACTCTCTTCAGATAATACACGAGTGAATGTCAAATAATACAACTATTCTTCACATTCATAGACATTAATATAACGATTGAAGAGTGAGTGTAAAATTCGGTGGCGTTTTCTCTCACTTTTAATAACTGAGCTCTCAATGCACTCAATATTAGAGACCGATATCTAAACTTATACTTAAATTGCAGAGAATTGTTGCAAATAATCAAATAATCTGTTAATTATTGGAGGCTTAAGACCTACGATAGTATCACATCGTATTAGTGACGACTCTAAAGCACTCAATCTTTTTATTAATGAAAAATATATATAAACCAAAAAATCTTATCGTCGGTTCTTAATGGAGACTCTGACCTAAAATCATAAATTTATTCCTCATTTTAATAAAAAGCAGAGAAGGGTTTATGAAAATTCATAAATTTTTCAAATAATAAAATATGAGTCAAATCTAATGGATTATCGCAATTAGTTATCAATAATTAATAAGAATCGGGCGAACACTGAATTAATGACCAAAAATTATATGTTTTTTAATCTTTGATTAGATATAGACTTCAATTATGTTTTTCACGAACTCTAGTCTTCACAGT
This sequence comes from Galumnidae sp. Gr-Ori-00277, assembly GCA_034700165.1. Lineage (NCBI taxonomy): Eukaryota > Metazoa > Arthropoda > Arachnida > Sarcoptiformes > Galumnidae > Galumnidae sp. Gr-Ori-00277. The sequence continues at coordinate 2,970 of JAQIXI010000727.1, read as the reverse complement.
TTAGGAATGGATATAAATATTCATCGATTATGAAATGAAAGAATTCATGAATGAATGGATAAGAATACCAAACCTGTGCACACATATGTGCACTATTCATATGGACAGAGCAACGGCTCAGACCCATCGCATGTTTGCATAAGAATAGTCTCCAGAGACTGAAAACTACGACCAAAAAACGTATACAATATTCAAAAGATATATAACAGTAAGGGATCGCATACCTCTGTGTCAGTAATGTTTTGGTCCGTAGTTTTAGTTACGAACAGAATATAATAGTGAATGAAATATATATGACATCTATAACCGGAGATCAATTCGCTACGACTATTCTGTACTTTTCTGTTCCCTCTATTTTGTGTTTATGTCATATATTTCTAACTTCAGTGACGTTCAATATTTTATATAATGTTTTGGTAAACAAAAAGATATAATGTATTGAATATTAGTTAGTTTTTTAGTTGAACTGTTCATTGAGAAGGCAGTGCAAACACAACCAAAACCAGACAACTATCTCACAAGAGCTGAGTTGAGGCAATAATTTCAATATTTCTTTACTCTCTTATCAACTGCTGATTGTTTGAGTTGGCATTAATTACTTTAAGTGATAATTGTATTTAACTTTTTTATGATATTTTTATATATTTATGTATTATTTTTATTATATCATTATATCAAAAACCAACTCAAATATTATATATTAACTTATGATTGCAATTATATTATTATTTCTCTGAGAAATGTTTCTCCGGTCTCTCACTTAAAGACCTTTTGTATTGAAATAAATATTATATTTAACAACAATTCCAAGTATTTCGTCATTAAAGCTCAGAATAAAAATATATGACAAGAAAAATAACATTAAACTCATATAAACTTTTATATTTTGATCTTTTCTTGAAATGTAAGTTCACTTTAGATCAGATAAAGTCCTATAACTAGTCTGAAGTCTGATTAAAAAACACCTAAAATGTGTTCGACTATAACGAGAACTGAATAATTCATAAAAAGCTTTTTTATGATTTAATTTGAAGCTATTATTTCAGATAAGTTTATAATAGAAAAGTAATAGAAAATACTCGAAATATTTAATAAATATATTCCGATATTATTAGCAAACAATTAGACTCATTCCTTATCTAATCTAATCTAATGTTTCTTTTTATTCAAATAAAAGGAGGAGTTGTGAAAAAGGCTTCTTATTTTTGCACTCTTCGATACCATTTCTTATTAAAGTCTTTCAGATTTAATATTCAGTCGAAGAACTGAAATAAGATTTTTATATATATTTTTGTCTTATATTTCATTTATTATGATTTGAGTCCACACCATATGTGATCTCGAGATTTATAGTTTTTGGCAATACGTGTGATCACTGGCAATACCACCGATTCTTATGCCTAATGGAAAGGCATTGGATTTTTGTGTGCATTTCTCGGTGTTTGAGATATGAAAAAATGGAAGAAAAGAGAGAGAAAAAGGGGAGCAATAAGAGAGCAAAAGGAGAGCAATAAGAGAGCAAAAGGAGAGCAAAGCCTTCAGCCAATCGATAAAACAATATCATTGAAGAGACAGACGAGTCAGGAGTCAAAGAAAGGCATTTACGACGACATGAGACCAGAAATGATATTGAAGTATAACTACCGAAACTAATACTCATATATATGACACAAAAGAGAGAAATAGCGACGAAGAAAACGGAATCAAACGATTGCCACAAATTCTTAATGTATTTTCTCTTTTTGTTTGACATTCAATGTTATCAGTCTTTCGTTTCCTTAATATTAGTCTTACTTTGCATTTATTATTATATTAGCCGTTGACTAAACTCATTATTTTATGGTTTCCTTGAGTTTCCTCACATAAAATTTTCAACTATTATATGCCAGCACTTCATAAGTCTAGTCGTCCTCTGAGAACAACAATTTTTTTTTATCAAATTCTTTATCATATAAGACATGAACTTTGTTTGTCTTCGGATTCTCTGATGTCTTGTTTTGTGTTGTTTTTCAGTTCAAATATAATATAATTCAATATAATATTAAACAAAAATTCTCAGAAATTGAGAATAATATTCAAAAATAGTGGCAAAACGTTTTTTTTTGTGCCAAATATTAAACTTAAATTTTTTATCAATTTTTCAAAACAAAGTCCAAAGAAAAATAAAAACGCGTTTAGAGTAAGTCTTCACTAATATTCTCGTGATATTCAAATGGTATCAATCATTTATGATTTTGTCGTTAGAAAAAGAGTCCAACAAAAAGTTTTTGCTCTAAATTTGATTCGCTTTGACTTCTGTTACAGTTTTGGATAAACTAATACTCTTTTGTCTCTCTTTTGTTGTTATTATTTTCGGTTTTGTGTAAATCAGATTCAGTTTTACATTATTTCTATATTAAGAACAGAAGTTTGAAAGAATGGCAACAAAAATATATATCGACTAAAGAATAAAACGACAAAAAGATCGTTAGAATTATCTCTTTTTGATCACTAATTAGAGTTCAAAAAAATTAAATGAAAGAAATTTTGTTTAAAAAAAGAAATTTTTAAAATAAAAAAATACTTCAATACATTTTCAGGAAAAGAAAACTTAAGTAATTCATTCACTTAAAGAGAATTTTCATTAAAATACAAATGAAAGAAAAATTTCAAACTTTTTAAATGATAAGAAACACCTCTCACTACAAATAATTAGTTAAGAAAAAGGGAAATAACAAAATCGGAGAATTTTTCTTTGAAAATGGGATAATCAGAATAAATAGATGACTACTTCTATTAGAAATAAAATCGTATTAAATCAAAGCACGTTTTGAGAGGAAACTCCTCACAAAAAAGATAAGATTAAATATAATAACAAGTTTTAACGGTTCTGGGCTTTAGTTTTTTAATACAATTTTTCGACTCAGACTTTATTAGTGAAATACAAGTGATATAAGAGAGTAATAGATGTGAGTGAGTGAGTGAGTGGAG
>JAQIXI010000726.1:0-19025 GCA_034700165.1 Galumnidae sp. Gr-Ori-00277 | reverse complement strand
TGGTGGTCACCCCATCAGAACTGATAGCAATCGGTGCGACGCCATCAGAACTAAAGGCAGCCAACATTTCTCCCTCTGTTCTAAAGGATTCCGGCGCCACTTATGACCAAATGGTAGAATTGGGGGCCACTCCATCACAATTAGTTGAAGCCGGAGCCACCAAAAAAGATCTGCAGGAATTGGGGGCCACAAAGAGTCAAATATCTCGCGTTATTCCAAAGGAAGAAAATGGAGAAAAGAGTCGACTCCAAAAAAGTGGAACTAAAGACTTGCAAAAAGGATCGGACGTTAAATTATTGACTTCTGAGAAAAAGTTTTCACAAACAGTTCCATCAAAAGGACCGAAAACACATAATATGTCTAAATTAACCTCAGAGTTGGCAGAAAAGTTGAAAGGTAAACCTACCAAATCGACAGCCCCCAGCAAATCACAGAAACCGATGCCATCAACAACTGAGAGCACAGCACCAAAAACAGCAAAACCGGCCCAAATGGAGGACGATTTGATATCTACTATTTCAGTCTCTCCACAGCGAAAAGCAGCTGCACTTAAGCCCACCGACGACTCTCTTTCGGTAGCGATGGGTCCGCCCTCTAAGTCTTAGAGCCAACCAATTGTTCAATGAATTAATCTTTTTATCCGATATTTTTTGTCGATTTTCTCATTTATTTCGCGAATAAATTTTTATTTCTTTATTAATTGAATACTTTATAAATGAATTTCATCACAAGAAATGGTTTCTATTCCCTGAAGAATACCTAAGAATTAGTAGAAAAATGTTATCACTTTCTTATAATTTGATTTAATATTTAATTATAATATTAATAAAGTTTTTATGCAAAACAGAGAACTTAAAAGATTTGTTAAAAAATAACTCTTAAATAAATAAATAATTTAATATTAAGAAATAAAACTTTAATTCCCTTAAAAACCAGTCGTTTCTATACTTATTACAAATACTTTTAAAAATATAAATGAATTAATGATTTCAATAATTATTTTAACGGAGAAATGTTTAATAAATAAAAATGTTTTTATAAGTTTTTGTTTTTCAAAAATAATTTATTGAATATTTTATGAGAATAATATTGAAATACAATAATCAAAACTCTGTTAATAACTTCTCTATGAATAGGTTTTTAGGGATGTCTTCTCTTAATTCATTCAATTCTTCGGGAGTTGTGTTGAAATAGAGTCTTAACATTTTAAATGGCTTTTCAATTGAATATTGTTTTGCTTTTGTAACCAATTCTTTGTAATCAATAGATTTATTCCATAATTGAATGGCATTCAAGTTATCAAACATATTAAGGGAACCGATTCTTATTGTTTTGATTCTACCAAAAGTTAATATTCTTAAAGATTGAAGTTTTGTCAAAACATCAAAACATTGATAACTGCAGTGAATACAAATGTTTTGTCCATAAATACAATCACACATCAAATCAGTTGAATACAAATCAAAGTATAAGATGTTTGGAAAGCATTTCATAAGTGACTTGAATTCCAATGTCTTTATCACAATTTCGAATAAATTCAAACTTCGAAGTCTCGGGAAATAATATCTGCGACTTATGTCGACATCAACTGATAAACTCTTCTCTTCAATTAATCGCTCGATATATAATACTTTAAGATTTCTTTGAAGTAATAGAAAATCAAAAAGTTTTTCGATCTGAATTTCTGTCCAAATAATATAAAGAAGTTTCAGATTTGACTTTAATTTTAAAGACTTCAGAATTTCCTCATTTATTGGATAATCGGTAGCGAAACGAATGAATTTGTTTTTATTTCTTTCAATCATTAGTTTTAAGGGTTTGATGTAATCATTTTCCTCTAAATATTGGTAATAGAGATATAGAATTGTAAGTGTCGTCGGAATAGAGGGGAAAATATCTTCAAAACTGTTGTATCGATTGATTTTCAATTCAATGAGTTTTGGAAAGCCTTCCAATAAAGTCTTTATTACTAAATCTGAGTCCATCTCATTGTTCCGAAAGAGAAGAATCAATGATTTAATTCGGTTTTCATAAATTTGAGCCATTCTTTTAAGTTTTGAGACTTCAATGCCTAACAAAAGTGGTCCCAAATATAGTACTTCAACTGATGACTGAATTTTTGCCAAAATATTGATATATTTTTCACTAATTCTATGATTAATCGCCAATACTTTCAATTCTTTGTATTCTTTGACCACAGATTTTAAGTGAATTTTTGTTTCTTTTGAATTCAATGCTAAAGAATTGACGAAAATATTGAAATCATTGAAGAATTCAATTTGAATATCAATTCTTCGAAATCTTCTGACATAAAATTCTCTGTGGAAAACTTCAGTTCGAAACCACTTATCATTGTCTGTAATGAAGAAATATCTTCTTCTTCTAAACCCTTCTTCAATACCAGACTTGAATTGAGAACTAATTCTCTTCATTCTTATGAGATCTTTGAAGTCGAGATTCTTAAGGATGAGAATCAAGAGGTCGTCACAAAGTATTCTCTTTCTGTTATAAAAGTCTGAGTAAAGCCATCTCTTAATGCATTCAAACATTTTCTTCTGTTTTCTGAATAAACTTTGATTTTAAATAACTCTAATATTCAAATGATTTATATTATACTTTAATTTAGTAATAATTAATGAAATCTCGATATTTCATAAAACCGTTAATTATATGAGACTTTAATTAATAAGACATTGAAAAGAATTAGTCCTCAATTCTCCTTAATTCCCTCCCGTGCTAATATTTTCACTCCTGTTCCTGTCGGGATCGGGATTCCTGCGGGTCCTGTAGGAATCGGGAGTCCCGTTTCGGAGCCTAATCTAAATGTCGTATTCTCTCATAATATACATCCAAATAACATAATAAGAGAATGGATTCAATTGATAACAAAGTGTAGAGCAAAACAGTAAAAGGTTTTGAAAACTTGAGACCTTTTAATATTAAGTAATTAGTGAACAAAAGAGTCAATACAATTAAAATCCATAAACAGATGAATAATATTCGGATAAAAATAAATGATTTCTTTTTATTCAAACTATTTCTCAAAAGTCTCAGAAAAGGTATGAGTGATGGCATTAATGACAAAACTGCAAAAGCGGTGCAATTACTTTGAAAAGTATATTAACTTTTGAGGTGTTATGAGAAATCAATAGAAAAATAAATACAAACAAATGGAAATATAAATAAATTATTGAAACACAAATAAATTCTTCACTGAAGTGTATCCGAAACATATGAAATGAGGGCTTAGTTTGTATTCGACGAATGGAGTCATAAGTGGAGAGACATATCTCGCATTTGTAGCTATTCTTTACTCGAATATATTAGATAAGACATTTGAAGTGTATGTGTGATACCGATCCCCGACAATTGCACGGCTCCAACATTTGACCACTTCTTTCATTTGAGCGACAAATTCGACATTCAATCAATTCTTTGGACATCTTTTGAAATGTTAATCGTTTTTGGTTTAAAAACTATAAATACCTCGCGTTTGTTATAATAAAATGATTTATTGAAAAACCGTTAATTAATTCATTTAATTATTTTAGAGTTAATTGAAAACAGAGTTTATTCAGAAAATTGAAGAAAATGTTTGAATGCATTAAAAGATGGCTTTTCACAGACTTTTATAATAGAAAGAGAATACTTTGTGACGACCTCTTGATTCTCATCCTTAAGAATCTCGACTTCAAAGATCTCATAAGAATGAAGAGAATTAGTCCTCAATTCAAGTCTTGTGTTGAAGAAGTCTTCAGTAGAAGAAAATATCTCATCGTTGCAGAAAATGAAAGAAAGTTTATAACCGGTGTATTTTTAACAGAATTTTACTATAAGAGATTCCGAGGAATTGATTACACAAATGAATTTCTCAATGATTTCAATGTTTTGGTCGATATTCAGGATTTGAATACAAGTAAAACATTAGTTCACTTCAAATCTGTAGTTAAAGAGTGCACAGAATTGAAAGTTTTGGCGATTAATCATAAAATTAATAATAAGATCATTAAAATTTTGACTAAAACACAGAAATCAGTGGAAGTATTATATTTTGGTCCACTTTTGTTGAAATCTGAAGTTAAAATGCTTGAAAATATGACTCAAATATTTAAACACAAAATCAAATGTTTGATATTATACTCTTCAGGACATAGTTTGAGCTCCGATTCAACACTAATCACTATTTTAAGACAGTTTCCAAAACTGGAGGAATTGAAAATTTTACGATATTTGAGTTTTGAAAATATTTTAGACGTCATTCCAAAGACAATCAAAAGACTATTTTTAATCTTTAGTGTAATTCTAGAGAACAATGAATACAACAAAAAGTTAAAGAAAATGATTGAAAGACACGAAACAGAATTCAATTATTTTTCAACAAAATATCCGTTAAATGAGGAACTGTTGACTTCTTTGAAAATAAAAACAAATCTCAAACGTCTTCGTCTTATTTGGAGTGATGTTTACATCACAAAACTGTTTGAATTTCTTTCATTTCAGAAAAATGTCCAAAACCTAGATATCGAACGATTGGCTGAAGACAAACATTTATCAGTTGATGTCGACATTTGTCGCAAATATTATTTCCCTTTAGTTCGTCGTTTGTTTTTCAAGAATATAGAAATCAAAAAACCAGACTTCAAATCATTTATGAAATGTTTTCCTCATATCGTTTATCTATATATGGATTTAATTGATTTTATATGTGATTGCAATCAGTGGTCAAATATTTGTATTCAATGCAGTTCTCATTGTTTTGATGTTTTGCCTAAATCTTTGAAATATTTATTTATGGCTGAAATCAAATCAATACGAATCGATTCACTGAAAAGATTTGAGAAATTAAATTCCATTCACTTATGGGACGAATCGGTTGATTACAAAGATTTGGTGTCAAAAGCAAAACTATATTCAATCGAAAAGCCATTAAAAAAGTTAAGTCTTTATCTCAACACAACTCTCGAAGAATTGAATGAATTTAGAGAAGATATTCCCAAAAACCTATTTATCGAAGAATACTCTTTTGATATTTAAATAAAATTCATATAAAAAATAATTCTAAGAATTACTTAAGTATATAACTTATATTTTATAAGATACTATTATACTATCTTGATACTATTATATAAGATTACTCAGATTATAGTAATATAAAAATTATATGAAATTATATTAAAAATTTTATTCTATTAATATATATTATACCATGGATGCCCAAAGAATCAGTTTGGGAATCATTTTAGCTTTTGACCCCTGCGTAATTAATGTTTAATTGTTAAAAGTTTAACTTTTTCATATATTACTGGTATAAATATAACACAAATTATGACAACCAAGATTAGCGCTAAATTTAAAGTTGGGCATCGTTGTATTATACAATTGAAATACATATGAAAATAAATTTCAAAACAATTGTTTTCTTAAATATTTTGATGAAATCAATAAAATGATTGCTTTAAGACATGAATACAACGATATTTTGAATTTAATTAAAAACATAAAAGTTTAAATGAAAAGCAAATGTTTTGTTTCACTCAAGAAATTGAATGAAAGCAAAACGAATAGAAGAAAAAGCGATGAAATCCAAGAATCGACTGAAAGAAAAACAATATTCCGTTCATCGAAACCATTGATATCACAGAAAAGTTACCGAAAGTATTGATAAATAAAGAGATTAAAAGCGAAAGAATCAGTGAAGAAGTTTTTAGTGAAAAAGTGATCATAACATGTGTTGACAACAGTAGTTAACAAACGATAAAAGTATTAAAAGAAATAATTTAAAGTAAGACAACAATTGATTGAGTGATAGACAAACAAAATTGAATTTAATTCTAAATTTATAAAATAGTTTCACTTTTTTTTCACTTAAAACATATTTTTTAAATAATATTAAATTTTTTTTTGCATTTTATATACTTTTATTCTTAAATATATTTATTATAATTTTTAAATAATTATTATAAAAAATGTTTAATTAAATTGTACTAGATAAGTCATTTAATGTTGTTTTATGTGATAGGATGTAGCACATCCTGTGTTCTTTAATATAAGAGGATATCTATAGTTTGACTTATCTTTTAAACACTTTTATAAATGTTAAACTTAATAAGCATGCAACTTTTATCATTCATAAAAATGAGTTACAAAATAGAATTGAATGAACTCTCAATTCCAAGAAGTGATTAATATTTCCAACAAATGATTGTAACAAAAAAAAGTATTGACATAAGTGTTATGCAAAGGGTTTTTACAAGAGGGAATTTTCCTAATCCTAATTCCTTTTTTCATTCTAAAAGAGTCATTTCATATTTCCTTTATCCTGAGCTGAGCGCACGATATCTACCATAACTTCAATGACATTTCTTTCACAATAAAATCCATTCGTCAGTCAATTCATTGAAGCATTCAATGAAAGACTCGAATTAAAAAACATTTTCTTTAATCAATTAATGTCTGAATAAACTCTAATAATTATATTTTCTTTTTTAAAAAAAAGATGAATCCATACCAGAGTCTGACCGCACAGATTATGGCTGCGGCCCTTCTTATCCTTCAAAGAGAAGAAGTCCATAAGAACACTGTGACTCGGGATAAATTTTTAGAAAGTTATGATTATATTGTGGTGGGCTCTGGTTCTGCTGGAACTCCTGTTGCTTATCGACTGAGTGAAGACCCGAAGACAACTGTCCTATTATTAGAAGCGGGCGGACGTCAAAGTGTGGTCACAGATATACCTGAAAATTATGTAATGAATTTGAATACAGAATACGATTGGGGCTACAAAAATGTCAGGCAATCAACTAATGTGGGCCTCGCCTTCTCTAACCAACAAATACCTCAAAATAGAGGTAAAGTGTTGGGCGGCTCATCCACTTTGAACGCTATAATCAATAATAGGGGCAATACTCGAGATTATGACAATTGGGCCAAAACTTTTGGAGCCAAAGGTTGGAGTTTTCAAGAAGTGAACAAATATTTCAAGAAATTCGAGAACAATACCGACCCCGAGATTGTGGCCAACAAACCAGGTTTTCATGGCACAAGTGGTCCTGTTCAAATAAGCTCCTGGGAATCACCTGAACCAATTATTGTCTATCATCAAAGAGCACTCAATCAAATGGGATTCAAGAATGTCGACATTAATAGTGATGAACAAGTTGGCACTTGTATCATGCAAACTTTTCAACGCAAAGATGGTATGCGTTCGAGCACTGCTAACAGTTATTTGGACCCAAACCCCCATAAGGTATGAGTTTTCATCACTTCATTTATTAACTTTTCTTTTACTTAAGAATCTCCATATTCTGACCAACGCTTTTGTCACAAAAGTATTATTTAGTAAAGAGAATGGACTGACAGCAGAAGGCGTTCAGTTTATTAAAGATGGAAAGACATATACAGTGAAGGCTAAGAAAGAGGTGATCCTCAGCGCAGGTATTTATTTTTAATTAAAATTTCTTAAAAATTTTATCGAAAAAATATTGAGATTTTTAATAAAGTGTTTAAAACTTAACTTGCTACTTTCAGGGTCAATTAATAGTCCACAACTCCTTATGCTGTCTGGAATTGGCCCTAAGGATCACCTCACAGAAATGGGAATTCCTGTTTTGGCTGATTTACCAGTTGGTAATTATCTTAAAGATCATCCATCGCTCAGTTTAAACACTCTGGTGTCCGATCCCCTCACTGTCAACACATCTCCTCGTCTGGACGTCAGACAATTACATCAGTTTTTCAACGCTTCGGGACCTCTGACTGAGTTCTTCCATTCGATCACATATTTCAATACAAAATACAACGACGACCCCAATTGGCCGGACGTCGCCTTCGAGACAATTGTCCTCAGATTTCCTGACAGTTTGAATGTGCCCGTTGTCACCGAATTCCAGGACAAAGAGGCCTGGAATAAATACTACACACCATTTCTTGATAGACATTATATGTATTTCCAACCGATTCTAATGAGAGTTAAAAGTTATGGTAAACTAAGACTCGCCTCTAAAGACCCTTTCGATCATCCATTGATTGATCCGAAATATTTGGCTGACCCTCAAGACTATAAGGCATTATTCGAGGCAACAAAATTTGTTCTCAGATTTTTAGATAAGTCACCGTTCAGTCAACATGTATTACCCCATAAACCTATCCCCGGATGTAAACCCTGTAAACTGAAGTCATTGCAAAACTGCGATTCTTATATTGATTGCGTCATAAGACAGTTGACCAGAACTGGTTACCATCCAATCGGCACAACAAGAATGGGTGCCATCGAAAGAGATGATATTGTTGTCGATCCGCGACTCAGAGTTAAAGGTGTGGCTAAGCTCAGAGTCTGTGACTCAGGAATTATGCCCGAAATGATTAACTCTAACACAAACTCCGCTTCTATTATGATCGGAGAGAAATGTGCGGATCTTATCAAAGAAGACAATGGTTTGATTGATGTCCCGCCCTATCATAATGACAAACCTTACGATAAACCCTATGACAAACCATATGATAAACCATATGACAAACCATATGACAAACCATATGTCAAACCTGACAAACCTGAACCCATACCCGATGAAGAAACCATTGAAGAGACAAAACCTGTTGAGAAACCAGTTTTCAAACCTAATGTTAATATCGGACCGGAATATGAGATAACCAGAGATAAGCCTAAACCTAAGCCTTATGGCAGTGGACCTAGCTCAGATAGGGCCTTATATAGAGCATTTGAAGAGGAACTCAAAGAACTTCATAGAGAAAAGAATCTTCGGAATAGATATGCAAAAAATTATCGCAATAGTGCAAGATCCTATTACTAATTTAGTTTAATGAACGTAATTCTACTATAAAATATTCTATCTAGTATATTTTTAGTTACGTTTAATTTACAATTTATTAAAATAAATTATTTAAAGTATTTTAAATATTTTTTATATATAAATAAATTTAGAGTAAAAGAGAATTTAAATGAATATAAGAGTTATGTTTTCAAAGAGAAAATGACATTTTCTTTAATGAGAGGGCTATCAGTTTCGCTCAAAACAAATAAAGAATAGAATTAATTAAGACTTAATTTCACTCAAATTCTTAATTTAAAAATCATTTCGAGTCAATAAATGTGAAATTTAAGGTCTATTTAAGGGATGGATTCACACGAATAGAGTCTATAAAACGCGTCTTAAATATGAAATTTTGAATTTGTTTTAAAGAAAATTGATTTGAGAGAGAATGAGGGGAGAGAGAGAGAGAGAGAGAGAGAGAGAGAGAGAGAATGAGGAGAGAGAGAGAGAGAGAGAGAGAGAGAGAGAGAGAGATTCGCTAATAGTTTTAATGGCAATGAATTGTTAGCATAAAATGGTTCACAAACTACCGAATGAACTAATTTTAAAAAGAATTACATATTATTATAAAATATTTGTCTCAGAGTATAATCTCAGGAGAAAATTGTTGTGAAGAAAATAAAATAAATATAATGACTGACTAATTAGTGTAATGTTTGTCAGTTCAATATAATAGTGAAGTGAAGAAAACAATTTCAACGACTATTTAAACCATAAGACTCTTATCTATTGATGCGATAAAAACTAGTTTTTTGGCTGAAAATAAGCAAAATATATATCACTTATAAATAGTGTGTTTTTGAAGTTCATTATCTAAGTATTACCTCTTTCTGTTCTGACCCATTATTTTTGGTTGCATTTCTACCCCTAACACATAATTTTCCACAACAAAAGTGTTTTCATATTTGGTTCTTGGCTTCAAAATATGATTTGAAAGGCTTTTGATTAAAAGATTATCAAAAGTTTTATTTTCTAAGTATTTGTCAAAAAAAAACAAAATTCTTAACGAAAATGAAAATTATTTTAGTTTTGTTTCAATTAATCTTATTATTGAAGTTATTCTGTGCTTATATGCCTGTATATCATGTGGCTAACCAAGATCTTCTCAAGGGAATTCTTCTAGGTGCTTTGTTAACTACACAAAAACACCCACCTCACTTCCTGAATGTAGTGCCAGCACCCTATTATAAGTAAGCAATTTTAAGAATATTTTGTCCAAGGTCAAAAATTCGTTCAAAAATTCTATTTAATATAAATTTCAAAATTATTTTAATTCACTAAATTTTAATGACTTTATCCAATAAAACTAATCTTGATAATTTAATTTAAAATGACAGCAATTATGCAAATCCACAGTCGACACAAACGTATAGCTATCCAACAGCAAGTGCTGAACACAACCAACAAATGCATGACATGGAGTACAGGGATTATAGAGACCGACCGACTGATCAGCCCAACAATAATATGCAACAAATGAGTGGACAACAACAGGAGAATGAGTCCCAACAACAGCAACAACAACAACAGTCTTCTCAATCACAACAACAGCCACACCATCAACACCAACACCAACACCAACACCAACACCAACAGCATCAACATCAACATCAACATCAGCAAGCAGAATCTCTTTTTGAGCCCAGTATTAGAGACCCGCCACCCAATCATCACAACTCAGAACGTCAGCGCTCAGATCCTGTTGGAAACATACCATCCATGGAAACAATACAGAAAAACTTAGGATTTCCCGGACATAGTGTTATTCTAATGATCTTGCCAAGTTTTGACGATAAAGGACTCCCGATTAAAGAGTCCAACAAAACTGAAACAACAACTGAAATGCCAGAACCGGAACAGCACTCATCTGAACAGCAAATAATCAGTAGTTATGATAAAAACCTTAAGACAAATGCCATCAAAATTGGATCAAAACATCTGAATCCTAAGGGTTGGAAACCAGGTATGGAATGACTAATCAGTTATACTTTAATCTTGGAACTAAACTCTTGCAAACTCAGTGCCAAAGACTACGACAGCCCCTATAACGACCACTACTGAAGAAAGTGTTGAGTATTCGGATAATAATCGATTCAACAGATATCAGATGAATAAATATATCGAAAGATCACAGTTTGGTCTCAGAAACAAAGACTTGAATTCGTATTATTCTATCGATCAGTTGCACGACTAGTGGCTATTAATAGACTATTTTACAATTAATAAAATCACCTTAATACTTTCCCATGAATTGTTATAATCAGTAATTATAGATCTATTCTTGTAAATAATTATAGAAAGAATAAAAAATAGTGTTTTCATATAAATATGACCTCGAGTTTCAATGATGTGTTCAATAGGAAAATATATTAGTTTTGATGTAAGAAAGACTTTAAAATTAATCAAATGTTTGACATTAGACTCAATAGTAAATCGAAATAATTTATGAATTAAAAGAGAAAAAAATGAAATCATTTTCTTTATATATTTCCTTATATTTTAATATAAACTTGCAAGAAGTTTGAATAATCATTCAGATGCCAATCATTTGTCAGATTACTATCAGAAATGTTTTGACATTTTCTTTATTTGCAATTTTTACACAAAGTGTTTCCTAATCGATACCTAAACAAAGCCCATAATTATGTTGTGCTCACAAAAAAAAAGTAGAGATATTTCTCTTAGTCTTATTTATAAAGTATTTAAGAAAATGTTTATTCTTTGGGCTAATGTTCTGCTTATTATTATTACTACAGAAAGTCAGTCATTCATACAATTGAAGGCAATTTATATGAGTTTTAATAACATATATTTTTAGTATTTGATAATAACCTTCTCATTGAATAATAATTACCATTTTTCAAAAATCCATCACATTTTTAGCCTCACATCTCTTCAGTTATTCAATACATCTACTCCTCTGACTTTGGCTTTAATTTATTAAAAAATAGTGAAAGTTGAGGAGAGAGAGAGAGTGAGGGAGAGAGAGAGAGAGAGAGAGAGAGAGAGAGAGAGAGAGAGAGAGGGAGAGAGAGAGAGAGAGAGAGAGAGGGAGAGAGAGAGAGAGAGAGAGAGAGAGAGAGAGAGAGAGAGATTGTATGATATTTGTATGATATACCAGTCCTTCTCACACACAGGGAGAGTCCTTGTACTTGAAAATGTGTGGAAAACACTTTGTTTAAAAGCCTTATTATTTTTTTCAGTGAAAGGAAAAAAGAGATTAAATAAAATGTATTAATTTAAGGGTTGGGAAGGAAGATGTCAAATAAAAAACTAACTGTCCTTCAGTTATAGGTTTGGCTCTTGGGTCAGATCACTATAAAAAGTGAGAATCCCTTCTCATCGATAGTCAGTTTTCTTGTGCTTAAGTAAACGAAACCCAAACTCTTTCCAAAAATGAAAGCTATTGTCGCTCTTCTGATTGTTGCCGTTATGGTTGCCGTCGCCTCCGCACAAATCATTGCCCGTGGCTATGGCTATGGTGTGCCAGCTTATTCTGGCTTATATGGTGGCCGATACTATGGTGGATACGCCGCCGCTCCTTATGGTGCCTATGGTGTTCCCGCTTATGGATATGGTTCCCGACTCGTCTACGGTTAAGCTGTCGATAACAAACAATTCTCAAACCAAAAGTCCAGTAAAAATGTCTTTTTATTAAAGCAATTATTTACTGTTAATTATGGTATTGTTTAACACTTAAAAATTTTATTCAAAATTAAACTTTTTATACATTTTTTGTAAAAATTTTCATTTCGTTTAATAGAATAAATTGTTTTCATTAGATTTGATTTGTATTTAATTTATCGATTTAATGGAAAACCTTTTTAAATGAGAAGTGAATCAACGAAATAAGTTTAAGGAATTGTTTGGCTATAATACGGGTTAAACGCATCAATTCATAGCTAACACTTAATTCTTGACATCCAAAGTATGAAAATGTATTACTATTTGTTTGGGTAGAATCGATGGCCCCTTCCATCCAAAGTATGTAGTCATAGACTTTAGTAAAGATAACCGGATCAGACATTTGGCAACCATTGAAGCCGAACGAAGCGATGCCTAAAGCGTGCCATCGATTGTTAACCATTTGAATAAGTGGTCCGCCAGAGTCACCCTTTAATTGTATCTTTCATAAGGTTGAGTGCTTTTTGAAGACATACCTCACAAACTCTGGAATTAGAATAAACAACGCATAGGATATGAGACGGAGTGTAAAGAAAACCAACACTTCTGACCAAAATTAAAGTCCGACACAATTGCTTTGGACTTAAACTCATCATTGATTTCTTCAATAGTTTTGGTTGACTGCCTTTCAATTGATTATTATCTTTATATTTACCCCAACCGCTGAAATATACCTGAGAACTAATAAGCTGTCCCTTTGGAAGACAAATACTATTCGTTATAATTGTATCATTAATTTCAATGAATTCAATGATTTTTTTAGTTTTGATGAGCGCTATATCGCCTGTTCTGTAGATTTTCATACATTTATTGATAACCACTTTTTCAATGTTATAAGTGAAGTGTCTGTCAGTCCTATCAATTACTCCGACGACTACTTCAATAAGTGATAGATTTCCAGAAATTTTTGCAAATTTTCTAAAATATATAATTAAGTGACAAAAATAGAAAAGTTATTAAAATACTTAATATTCTGAGCGCAATGTCCTGCAGTCAGAATCCATGTATTTGTAATGATAGCACCGCCACAAAAATGATAACCTCTATACTGAAGGGATGCCATCCATGGAAATTCACCTAATTTTGCATCTTGCTTACCGTCAATCAGAAGTTGATCGCTCAGAATATTATTTAATTTACTTAAACCACAATTTTTTGTCGACAAAAAACTGCTTAAAATTATTTTAATAAAAAATAATTTAATAAAAATAAGTAAAAACACTTTATTTCGTTTGAACGGCATTTTCAACGATTTATAACAATTGAATTTTACCAAGATCATTGGATTAATCTCGCGATTTAACTTTATTTATATAAAATATCTAAAACTCAAACCTTTTATAAAATATAAATTAATTTGAAATTATTGTCGGAAAACATCTAAAAGTAAACTGAGTTTTGTATAGAAATGTCTAAAAAGCATAACTTTAGTGAAAATACTAAATTGATTGCATCCATAGTTAATGAATATGTTGTCATCGGTTTCACTCATATTAATAGCACTTTGAATCCAATCGACATATTCTGAGACTTTTGTATAAATAATTGGTTCATCAAAATTACATCCCTTTAATGAAAAGGAGGCGACACCTAAAATATGCCAACGATTGTTAACTTTTTGAATGAGAGGTCCACCGGAATCGCCCTATACTTACAAAATAGATGTCAGAATAGTTTAACAATTTTTTCAAAAACTTGTAAAGTCTTACATAACATGCGGTAGAGTTTGAGTTATCAATGCATAGGTTATTGAGTGAAGAGTATGCTAGACCTGTTGAGAGCACAAGTAATTCTGTTCTGCATATTTCAAGTGATTCCAAATACATAACTGTTCTCTTCAAAGTCCTCGGTCTCTCAGTGTCTGATTGAAGTCCTTCTGAATAGTGACCCCAACCACTAAAGAATACTTTCAAACCAATTGGATCTCCTTTTGGGAGACAAATGCTATTTATTACAAAAGAGTCGTTAACTTTAATGAACTCTATTTCTCTGTCAGTCATAAGAAGTGCGATATCAGAGTGACCCACACCATATATATTGAAGCAATTATGAATCACTACCTTGGTAACATTAAATTTGAAACGTCTATCCCTCTTATCATTGACTCCGATTACTATTTTAAAGTGACTCAAACTTTTACTTTCCATCAAAAAATCCATTTTTCTATAAATTAAAGAAAAGTTAATAAAGTTTTGATACATTAGTAATGATTAGTTAATTGAGTACAGCATAAGTTGTGTGCAGTGAGCGGCTGTCACTACCCATCTTTCAGATATGATGGCACCGCCACAAAAGTGGCTTCCATTGTACTGAAGAGATGTCATCCACGGAAACTCTGTTATACTGGCGTTATAGCTGTCATTCTGTAGATTATCATCGGTCAGACTCTCATCCAATTGAGAAATACCGCACTCTTTATGTGAGACATAACTACCAAAAGATTGACTAAAAACTTGTTAAATGAGTATTAGTTTAACTGTTTTATGCTTTTCTCAGTTTATAGGAATTCATACCAAAAATTTTAGCCAAAATTAATATCAATAAATAAGTCATTTGTCGTTAATATTAGTAAAAATTAAAATTAATTATAATTTGAAATTTATATAAATGGCACGATCATTTTATTTAATATATAGAATATTACCATGTTCACTTTTAATGAAAAACAAAAGTGTAATAAAAACCAGTCAATTAACCTTCAAATGTGGATAATTTACTGTCATATTATGCAACAGATTATTATGTTATGTGACATAACTTATGTCATTAATTGCATTGAAACTTTTAATAGCAGGGTGTGGATCCCTGGTCCATTACAAAGTTCTTATTTAAAATTCCATTAAAAATCAAAAATATTTATAAATTAAAAACAATTTTTTTTATTTATTGCTATTTTAAACACTTATTTAAGTATTAAATGAAAACATATTTTTTATTTAATTTTATCAAATTTTTTTAGTAAAATAGTGTCTGAGATATGTATCGACTAATTAGAGTTCACCCAAAGGTCCAATATTTGCCGTTCGCTCTTTTATTCATCCCTTTATATATATCTGTCGGAAGTAAAGCCATGAAATGGATAATAGAAATTCTTTCGGTAGAAAATCAACTCTTTCCCAAAAAGTGGTCAATTTAGCCAAAAAGGCAAGATCAAACAAGAACACAATCGTGAGAATCACATTTGAGATGAGAACGAGTCTAAACTTTTCTGTTGTGTCGGCATATATTCCAAACCCCAAAACTGTGACTTTCAACAAATCGAAGATTAGTTGTATAAATGGGTGATCCAAAAACGGACCTTCCTTTTTGTCTTTAATGATATTACCCAAATCCCATATAAAAATAGATAAGAGTGTCCACAGAAAGAGTATTCCTTTGATGATAATAGAGGTATATTTAAATGATTTTAAGGCCTCATTTGTCTCCTGTTCTTCCATTTTATTTAACACTTTTTAATAAATTGAATGACTTTCCGATAAGAATTCAAAAATTGAGCTCAAATTGAAGTCACGTTAATAATAATTTTTGAGTTTCAGTTAGAATTTAAACTAATTTATAATTTCAAACATTTTGTAATAAATTTTTTATTAATTAATAATTTACTAATTATTAACTCTTTTTTTGCATTCACGAGACTTTAGACCCTTTCACCATTCCTGCCCTAAATTCAATCCTTTACCCAAAAAATGGGGAGATTTGCTGGAAGAGCTCAAAAAATACTAAAGTATTGATAATTATTTGAAGACTATAACAAAATGTAGTCTTTCTTTCGATTGTTTTAAACGTTTAGTCAATAGTTTTGTTGGAAAATAGAAAATCATTTCTTTATTTAAACTTCAAATAAATGAAAACTTATTTTTTATATAATTTTATAAAACAATTTTTTAGTAAAATAGTGTCTGAGGTATGTATCGATTGATTAGAGTTCACCAAAAGGTCGCAAATTTGCTTTTGGCCCGGATTTATCCCTTCTGATGATTTCTCTGTAGTAAAGCCATGAAACGCCCACCAGAAATATCCAGAATAGCATATTAACCAATTTCCCTAAAAAATGAAATAAGTCTGTGGAGCCCAAAACCAAAAACAGAATCTCCAACCCGAATGCAATCGAGAGAAAGATATTTGCGACTAGGACAAATACCATCTTTTCTGTTGTGTCGGCATATATTCCTAACCCCAAAACTATGGCTTCGAACAAATGCAAGAGAAATCCAATGGATGGCCGAACAAAAAACGAGTTATTTTGGTCACCATTTTCTATGAATTCAGAGAAATACCAGATCACGAAGATGACTGTCACCACAAAGAATATTGCCTTGGTAATAATAGTCGTCCACTTAAATGATTGGAAATAATCCATCGATATCTGTCTTTCAGTCATTTTATTTAACACTTTTTATAAGAAATGGAATGACTTTTGGATAAGAATTCAAAAATTGAGCTCAAATTGAAGTCACGTTAATAACAATTATTGAGTTTTAGTTAGAATTTAAACTAAATTATAGAATCCTTTTTCCGTTAAATAATATTAAATCCATATTAAAATGATTTAGAGTCTAAAATTCTAGACATTCTTATTGTTGCAAAAGTATAAAGAGTATAAAGTTTACAACTTATAAATTTAATAGATTTTAATCTCTGAATTTCAATCAAATATTAATAAATATAAACTTTTACTAAAAATTAATTCAATTTCTTATAATTTATTTTAGAAATTTTGTTTAATTTGAATAACAAGTGATGTCTCTATGCTTTCCATCTGTTCTTATGTTTGAGAGTCTATTTTTAACCTTAACTTAAGTTTTCAAATAAAACAAGAATTACTTTTGCATTCAAAGAGATTTTTCGTATATTTTCTATAATTAGCCGCAAATCTATTATAATAAGGAAGAGAAGACTTAAGTGTCTATTTGTGTTCAGACGATGGAATAGAATATGGAACAGCATATGATATATTCAATATTATTACAATAGTTTTCATTAAGTTTTCATTCATTTGTTATTTGAAATAATATAAAAATATGTAAGAAATTAAATATTTTAGAATGTGATAGATATTAAAATCTGAAATTAAGCTCAACTCATATATGAAAGAATATTCTGTGCTTTAACTCAATATTATTGTGATTATGAAAAAAAAACTTTATTCAAATCAATGACTCTTTTTATTTAAATATTTATTTGTGTTAAGACATAAAATTTAAAATTCAATATTTATTTCTAATTAATTGGTTTTGAGTTATGGGTGACTCTGAAGGAGGTTCAGAACAGGATGACGTATCCTTCCTCAGAACGGTAAGAATTTTGAGCAATTAATAAGCTTGATAAAAAAAATATTTTGTTTATTTAATATTATTTTTATAATAAATTCATGAATTGCTTCAAAAAAATTCAATTTTCATAAAAATTAAATTTGAAATAAAGAGAAGTCTTTTAACTATTTTTTTGTGAAAATCAGCAAAAGTTGAGTTTTTTGACAACATTTTTATTATGCAATGAATTTGATTTGAGACACATTTTTTTCGATGCTATAAATATTCTAAAAATAACCTAAAAATTAAAAAAAATCGCATAAAATATCAATTTTATAGACATCTAAACAAAATTTAATTGATCTTAACTTAGAAATTCTAGAAAATTCACTTAAATTTACATAAAACGAACAAGTTTATTAATCCTTAGAACATTTTAAAAGTTATTAAATAAATGATTTCATTCATATAAGAATTTTAAATTATTTTATTATAAGAATTGCAAAATAAAGTTGCCTTTCCTTAAAGGACGATATGGTGTGTTTGCAGCATGGTGCAACCGGCAACCGGGTCTGTTTGGCAGCTGAGGGTTTTGGTAACCGACACTGTTTTTTGGAGAACATCGCCGACAAAAACTTACCGCCAGAAATGAATTCCTGTGTGTTTGTCATCGAACAGGCATTATCTGTGCGGGCCCTCCAGGAAATGGTTACGGCAGAGGCCGCCAGTGAAGGGGGAGAGGAAGAAAAAAAGTCTGGCGGCGGAGGCGGCCACCGGACACTTCTTTATGGTCATGCTGTGCTCTTAAGGCACGGCCATTCCAATATGTATTTGGCCTGTCTCTCCACCAGTTCCTCAAATGATAAGTTAGCATTCGATGTAGGCCTTCAAGAGAATAGCCAAGGTGAAGCATGCTGGTGGACTATTCACCCGGCATCCAAGCAAAGATCAGAGGGAGAAAAGGTCAGAGTTGGTGATGACCTAATTCTGGTATCTGTGGCCACAGAAAGATATCTCGTAAGTAAAGTCTTCTAATTATAAAAATTCGTTGAATTACTAAAAATCGTTTAACTTTTTGTACTAAAAATTCCAATTGTTTTATGTTTTATAAAAGTAATGAAAAAGTGCTGAAACAGTGCATCAAATATTGGAAACGATTCAAAAATTTAATGAATAATTAAATAATATGTTTGTATAGTAAAAGTCAAGGCTATACACTCTTTGATTTATTATATTTGAGTTCATATAAACTTTACCG
>JAQIXI010000725.1:0-19044 GCA_034700165.1 Galumnidae sp. Gr-Ori-00277 | reverse complement strand
CTCTCTCTCTCTCTCTCTCTCTCACTCACTCACTCAATCACTCCCGCCCTCTCCCTCCCTTCCCCAACTCTCTCCCCATCTTTTTACCTCACTCTCCCCCTCACTATCTCTCCCTCTCTCTTTACTCTAAATCACTCAGCGATAGGAAAGGCATTAAAATCAATTTGGATATTATAGAGTCTCAGATCAATAGGAAAATATATAAAATACTTTTTCGGAACTTTTTTGATGAATTAAATTCTAGAGTAATATATAAATTTTGCCTCAAATCCAAGGCTTAAGTGTTTTACGTAAATATAGTCATCAAAATATTATGATATTCTCTGAGAATCAGCAAAATATGGAAATTCTTAGAAAGTGATTCTGTTTGAGGTAAAAATAAACTGAAGAGAAAAATTCGCTGAATTATAACAAATTAAATTACAAACAAAATGACTGAAAAGTGAGTGAACGACATATTATAATCATTTTTCATAATCGAAGCCAAGAATAGAAATTATTAATAAAAATATATCGAATAAAAGCCTTTTTGTTCTATAAATAGATATATCGCTGTCTGTCATCCAATTAGAGGCAAAGTCTTGTGCACTGAAAGTCGGGCTAAAAAAGTGATACTCTCTGTGTTTGTCGTTTGTTTCACATTCACAACACCGACCCCTTTCGAGTGGGTCGTCATCGAACTGAACTCTACTGAGACTGGAAGACCATATTTGCAAGCTGAGTTCAGTGATTTGGGCCAAAACGATCTCTATAAGACTATCTACTATTATCTCAATGTCATACTCTTCGCATTAATACCTTTCCTTTTATTGGCGATATTTAACGCATTCCTCATCCGTTCGGTACACATATCACACAAAAAGAGGAATACTATGACTCAGGGTTTGAGACATTACTTCTATTATTGTTTTTCATTAGTTCCTAGATTTTGTTAGAAATCAAACTAACCTTGCTAATAAGAATTATAATTTAAAATCTATTTCAATCATTTTAATGAGATAGGTCATATTTGGTATTTTCACTGGATTAAGTTGTTAGATAAATTGGACCTGTCACAAATAATTATTAATATTAGAGAAAATAGAAATTTATTCTTAATTAA
The DNA here is from genome assembly GCA_034700165.1 of Galumnidae sp. Gr-Ori-00277. NCBI lineage: Eukaryota > Metazoa > Arthropoda > Arachnida > Sarcoptiformes > Galumnidae > Galumnidae sp. Gr-Ori-00277. Next base: position 17,942 of record JAQIXI010000725.1, on the reverse strand, counting down.
AATGTTAAAAATATCTCTCAACTAATCTTATACATTTTAATCAAGTTATTTTGCCTAGCTAAGCAAAACAAATTCTAGTTAATGAAAATTCAAAGCATATACCAGCAGATATGATAAGAAAAGTATCTAGTAAAGCTTATTAAAATACTAGTTTATATGAAAAAGAATTACATGAATTTAAAATAAGAATATTCTTATAAATGATTTTATAGTAAAGAATTGTTTTGTAAAAAAAAAGAAATCATTTAATCATTGATTGCCTCAAAAATAGAAAATTATTTATTAAATGTATTCATAAATTTCTTTTGAAAAACTCATAAACACTTCAATTAATTTGAATTATTTATCGGTTTATATAACAAATGGAGTCATTAATTCTCAAAAGTGTTATGAAAAACAACTTTTTTGTATTCTTTAAGGAGAAGAATTCTTCACTCAGAATAACATTTTAATTATGAATATTTATATTCATAGAGAGAAACTTGCAAGATGACAATTGAAGGATTTAGAATTTAAATTAACTTGCTTATTTGAATATATTGTATTCCAAAAAAAATTGATTTTGATATACAATGATTGGATAAATCCTGTCTAAAATATGTCTAGACACAATATTTGATCGCAGCATGGTCAAAATATCATTTCACATTAACCATGTTAATAAAAACAATTTCATTGATAACCTAGGAGACACAATGTCTAAAATGGACCCGACATCAAAACAAGAGGCTCGCATAACAATAATGTTAATAGCAGTGGTTATCCTCTTCTTTGTCTGTCAATTACCGACCGCTTCCGTATTGATATACACTGTTTTCTATACCGTCGAAGACGAGACAAACACCGGTTGTCTTATCAGAGGATTAGGAAATATATTTAACTTTTTGTTGGCGATTAACGCCACCGGAAATTTTGTTTTATACTGTTTGCTCAGTCAAAAATATCGGCGCACATTCTTGACTATATTCTGTCCTTGCTTAAAAAGTGAGTATTATTCTATATATGGCTTCTTCCTCTGAATATAAAGATTTACATGCTCATTTAATATTATTGACATTTCTAAGAATATTTTATGCTTTTGAATAACTTTTTACTTTAGTTGCATTATTGATCTAGGTACCAAAGGGCATTGCAAAAATCAGTAATGCAATATGTTGACCATGCTCATATATTGCTCATATAGTGCTAACATTTTTCAACAGAACTAAAAGCATTTTTCCTAATCCCAAATGTATTAAAATCTAATAAATGTTGGAATTCATAACAAATTCATAGATTTTCTAAAAATTATAAACACTTTATTAATAAAGAATTTATAATACAAGAACGTCATCAAGGTAATACCATACTCCTAAAAGTATAGTTGCATCATTAGTCCCAAGATAATTGTAAAAGGAGCAAAACAAAATCCAAACTGATTATGATAAATTCAATATTAATATAGATATTGTATAGCGTCACACATAAAGTATATCTATATATCCCAACTGATTAGCACTAATGACTTTTACCAAATGTTTACATAGTTTGCAGGTTTGCACTGTTATTGCATAATAGCATTATTGTAGAGTTCATACATTTGCAAAGTTCTCTAACTTTTTAAAAATGCTTTTAATGCAAACAAAAGGCCTTTGAATTTGCAGTTAATGTACTCAAAGTAATAATGATTTTGAAATTCAACTCTTATTTTAGAGTTAAGTTTAGTTTTAATATAAATATAAACTCTAATTCACTCACCGTTTCATTGATCCGTAAAATGACTTTTTTAGTAAAAGTTCACTGCTCACTTACACTTCATTTTTTATATTCTTGATTAATTATAATCACATAAAAACATATTTAAGTTAAAACATTTAATTAGTTATTAAAGTAAAAACTTACAAAAACACTTACAAAATAACCTTGCCATTTTATAATATTAAAAACAAGTACATTTTTAAAGCACATTATTTACAAAAAGTTAAATTGAAGTCATTGAATCAAATGAACAAGCACATGTACCAATGGTAAAGTGTGAAAAATAAGTCCGTTCCTCAACTCTTTATTAAAATTGCAAATTCATTAGTAATATCAATGTTAAAGTATAGGTATTACTAAAGGTCGAGGAACGGACTTATTTTTCACACTTAACTTTAATAGTGCCCTCACCCTTGTTTTTACCTTTGCCTTTACCCTTGCTCATATATCAAAAAATATTAATCATTTTTTGACTCATATTTCTATTTTTGAATTCTTCAGACAAATTCTATTCGCAACAAAGCGGTGGATATCAGCGGACATTCTATACTCAAGTGGCGAACCATAACATCCATAAACTTTCCGATAATGAGCTTAATATCAGATTTCGCTTCAATGAAGGCTCACGTCGTATGTCATCTCCGCGTCAAAGGATATACCACTCGACACAACATCTAAACACTGGTCGTTTGAGCACAGGTAGTCTTACGCCATATCTGACTGACAACAGACGACAAATGAAGTGTTCGGTGTCCGCAAACTATCTTCAGGTGCCGACCAATGCCAGTACTTCACGACTTATGAATGACAACAGTGTCAGTGTTAGCAGCAGTGAAGACATATCAACAGACATTGAGGACAAAACAAATAACAAAAATGATTCCAATGATGAGAGTCCTGTGAATAGAGAACAGAATAATGTTTTGACTAATGATATGGGAATTAGTGATGAAAATAATGTGAACTCAAATATCACTACAAATAATATACAGAATTCGAGTAAAAATAATAACAGAAGTGATAATAATTTTAGTGTCAATAATCACAACAATGAGGACACGGCTAAGACTAATACCAAGAATAAGGAACTGATGAGAAATGGATCGACAACTGGTCGGATGTCATTAAAAGCCAATAATTTAAGGAAAGACTCTTCTGAACAGAAAATTGATTGCAATTCAATGGATTAATCATTAATGTGTTCAATGAAATGCAAATTATACAGTCCTTACAGTCCTGTGCCAATCATCTAATTCTGTTCTCGAGCTGTTGTGAGTGCACTCGAGCTTCTTATAAATATTGGGCTTAACATATGGACTGTCATATGTTTGTTGGCTATTCATAAGAGAAATCCGATCACTAAATAAGTTAGAATTTTGGGATCAAACTCTTCAGATAACATCTGTTCGTCAGATGAGTGAAACAAATTATGTTATGAGTGACAATGTTCTTGATATAGACATGGTATAACCAAGTACATAACTAAACGTTATAACTAAAATTATTTGTTTTGAAGAGATTTAATGGAAAGTTGTTCACAATTTTTGTTATCTCTTATGATATTTAATGTATTATTTATTCTTTGAAATTATAATTAAATGACAGAAATTTTTAAGTCATTTCTGATAAGTTTTTTCCTCTTTTATAATAATTTAATGTATTATTCGTTAAAACAATTGTATTATAACTCTTAACTACTATTCGATATTAAATGTAATTTTTTTCGTAACAAATAAAAACTTCAAAAATAATTATTTTTGTCATAGAAATGAACTTTTGTACAACAGTTGGTACAAAGTTATACCTTAGTTGAACTAGATTAATTTACTATATTTTTTCCATTCATTTAAATTGACCTGAATATTCTGTTCCGTAAAAATAAATTTTATTCATTAATTAAAAGGATTTGAAATTTAGTAAATCTCTAATAAAAAAAAATAATTATTTTCAAGAATCTAGAGCCTAGGTAATTCTTTTTTAATAAACTTACAGGAATAATTGAAACAAGAGAATTTCAGTTTATGCCAAAACAGACTTGCTAATTAAAATATATCAAGGTAAACTTGTCCTAAATTATTATCATAAAAGTGTTAATATCACTGATAATCGAGAACTTAAAAAGTTATACATTAGTGAATAAAAAGCAATTCTTAGTTTCAATTTAATGGGAAAATAGGTTGAATTTTTAATAGATTGCCCTAGATTAAGTTATAATTAAAAACAATTTTTTTAGCAAAACTTTTCATATTTTCAATTACAGTCAAAAGTTAATCATAACTTTATTCTTGACTATACTTTCCAAATGGGATTCCATTTGAATCTAGGATTAGCTTTTTAATTTTACTTGTTTATCATTTTAGTTTTCATAATAATTAAAAAATTATCTCATAAAAAAACAAACCAGGTTGTTTTAGCTCATATTGAAAAACATTTGTTCACAAATCAATCAATTTTAAGTAAATTTTGTTTTTAATACTATATATACTTTAAATACTATATATATATAATATCAGTCAATACTTTGCATAACATTTAAATTATTCCTCAAAACAATTATTGAGATTTTGTTTTCAAAGAAATCAATAATAATAAGGAAAGCCTTCGAAGGCGTTGTCACTGAATATTGAAAATTATAAATGGAACAAGGTCAATATTGTAATACATCAAAACATTAGATAAAGAATAGTTTTATAATATACCTTATCGCTGATTCAATCATGAAAAAGCACCACGATAATAATAACGAGAAAAATGAACATGATAATAAGACAGGCAGAAATTCCAACTCTCCTTCTGAATAGCTTTTCTTTTTCTTTTTTTGCTCTGTCGATGTCTTCAACAGCATAATCAATGTCCTTTTTAGCCAATTGAATGTGATATTCAATGCGATCAATGGTTTCACCTTGATAATCAGTGAGAAAGGCCAAATCCACAAACATTTCATGCAGTTCTCTAATGCTCTGTTCGAGTTTAATGATGTCTTCGTGTCTGTCCTTAATGTCTGCCAGCATTTGTTTGGCAATTTGTGTGTCGTTTATAATATCCTGAGTAAACTTTGGCCGATCATCTATTTGTGGGATCTCTTCTTCAGTGATGGGACGACCGGATATTATTTCGAATTGTCTTTTATAGAGTTCGATCTTCTTCTCCTTATAATCGGTTTGGGTTTTGTTGAATTCAATCATAACTTCTCCAAATATATGGCATAACATTAAATGTTGTGTTTTTCTTATTTTAAAGTCTGCGTTAAGGTTTGAGGTCTGTTCCATGAGATGAAGTTCCCGTTCCATATACTTAAGTCTTCCACTAATTCTTTTGGCATCGAGTCTGATGTCTGCCGATAAATCCTGTGATTCTTGGTTAAGTTTGGGAACAGTTTGTGGTGAACTAAGAATTGCCGAATAAGTTTTCTTCAGTTCTTCGATACTGTTTTTCATTCTGTCCACATTTTCTCTGATAAGTTCTACTTCTTCGAAGAATTCTTCAATATATTTGCTCTTCTGTTCGACGCCGCAGCCATTGTCGTCCCCATCAGTACTGAGGGCTGCCCTGAGTTCAGGCAATCTGTCCCTCACAAAAGTCATGTCCAACACTTCTTCTCTAAACTTATGAAATCAACAATAAATATATTCTGTTCGGCGCCACAAAAGTAATAACCAAAGAATAATCAAAGAATAACCATGCTAGATCAATATATCCTATGCAATCATTTCAAGTGAATAATAAATAAAACCATAAATTGAGTAATAAAAAGACGTCAATGGATTCCAAATGAATCAATTCCGGCACAGAATTAGTTTTTCGTTTATTGTGTTATATCTGCTTAAAAAATGAGAATATTTTAATCTTTGTTCTAAACTGACCTTGTTAAAATTTCATTTCTAGTACAAAAGAGGATTTTGCAAGTTAATATTAATTGCTTAATGTTTTGATTTTGCCTAGCAACTATTTTGTTTATACACAAACTTTTATCAGAATGTGTGCAATCGATTCGTTTAATTTACTTTTAGATTTAATTGATAAGTATCATGATATTTACCATGAATTATTATAAATATCATGATACTTATGTACCATGGTACAGTTGTATGTTTTATAATATTATATGAACAAGAGTATATTTTTCAATCACATACAAGGATAAGGAGAAATATCTGGGAATTTGTCTCAAATATATTTTAATTTTTGAAATGAAATAAATTTTATTTTATTTTAATTATTTTAACCAAAAATTATTAAAAAAATATAAGAATTTCTCACTTTTTCGCACAACTCAGTTGACCACTACTGTTGGTATTATCTGTCGTATGGCAGTCGTTAACAACTGTTAACTTTTTCAATACCGACTGAAGAATGAATTCACTCTTAGTCTGGACTTATAGCCATCGTTTAAGAGGAGAATATGATATCAGCAGTAATTTATTAGTACTTATTATCACTTTTAAACCTTTTCTTATGTTTCAAACATTTGTTTATTTCAATTCAATAAATCCTATGTGAGATAGAGGTCACCCAACAGAATCTGTGTCTGACATAGAATTTATTGAATTGAAATAAACAAAAGTTTAAAAACTAAGAAAATGTCTAAAAGTGCTAATAAGTGCTAATACGACAGATAATACCAACAGTAGTGGTCAACTGAGTTAAGTGCAGAAAAGTAAGAAATCCTTACATTTTTTATAATTATGTGTTCATACAACTACCAAAAACTCACCTGGATTAACAAAAATTATTTCGAATTTTATTTTTATATTTAAAAGGATATGATTTTAAGTGCAAAAGTGTTGTGATATTAGTATATCTAGATACTTTATTGCTTAATAATAATAAAATGATCCATTCAGTTGTATGATTTGCTCAAAAAGTTGCTAGTAGCTTACATTCAAAAATATTTAAAATAATTAAATAAAAGAAATAATAGAGAATTAATGTTAATTAGCAAGCAACAATTTTTGAATGTAATCAAGTGAAAAGAATTTATTTGAATCTCAAATGAATTCAATAAAACTTATTTGAAAAAATATTCTGTTCTTTTGTTTGTCTTACTGTTTGACTCTTTGTTGAAAACAAGTTATTGTTTGGGAAAAGTGTTTTATTTTTATTATTGTTTTGAAAAACTCTATAAAAATAGAATTGGATTTCATATAAAAACCAAAATCAAAGACAAAATCAAATAAAGTTTAAGTGTTTGTGTTTTCAATTCACAAAAAAATATTCGAGTCTTAAAAAAATTTAAATAAATGGAGTTTTCGTCTAACAATTGGCTGAAAATATTTGATCAGAATATTTGGAACGGAATAAAATTTTTCATATTAATATTGGGAGAGGGAGGGAGAGAGAGAGGGAGGGAGAGAGAGAGAGAGAGAGAGAGAGAGAGAGTGAGTGAGTTTTCATATTCATAGCAAATATATGATATGATAAAGGGCTCGGAGCACTTTTATGATTATTATCGCTATTTATTTGTTGTTGAAATGAAATGTTTGTCTCACCTATTATCGAGGGAATAATATTTGTTTGTCGCAAAATTTCCGATAATTTCTATTCAATCGGAGTTCTGCACACATTTCTATTTGTAATCGAATTGTTATTCATATAATTAATGCCTAAATTGTGTCTTAACCTATATAATTATTATCATTATTATTATTATTATCATTCAGAAAAAGAGTCAGACGTATGCAAACACTATTTTTTATAGTGAAGTTAATTTGTTTTAATACATTTCCTTTAGATTTTAGAAATTTTATTGATTTCAAAACTTTTATTTTAAATCTTAAAACCACTTTTTGTAATGCAGTGTCGAATATTGAGTACAAAGAGTGTGAAATATTTTGTTATGCTTTCTCAATTCACTGACCCAGTACATGCATTGACCAATGGCAATTTTCAAATAAACAAGTGCATATATTTTAACAAAATACAACCCTTTTCAGAAAGTTTTTAATATTTTGTTAATAAATTCTAATTTACTGATTAATATAATAAAATGTATGAATAAGTTGAATGTTCTTGCTTATGTCACATAGCGTACGCACAAAAAGAACTCAAAATATGTACTCAATATTCGACGCTATTGTAATGTATTTTGTAATCCTTTAAATATCATTTCCTTATTTTATTTTATTTTAATTTATTTGTAAACTCTTTATAAACTCTATGCTTAAGATATTATAAGTCTTATATTATGTCTTCTGTTGTAAAGCATTTTGAGTCAAAACAATAAATTAAATAAAATATTATAAAATATTATAATTATTTAATTTAATATTAACACAATTTTAATTTCCTTAAACTAATAAAATTATCTTAAATATAAGATATAATGGAATTCTTAATAGACTATCAAATACCACCAGGGATATTATATGACTTGAAAATAATGATGAAAAACATGATTCTATTATATTGAATGCAAACGAAAATATGCGAATACTTTAGTGATTGAATGTATGTATTGTTTTTTTGGTGACAATGAACTAAAAGCAAAAGTTACTATCATTGGAAAGCCTTCACTATTGGACTCATATTTCGATTACATCTATTATTACAGTAAAAGACATCCCATCTGTTGTAAGAATGATATGACTCTCCAAAAGATGAATAATCATTGGACTCAAAGTAAAGGTAACATTTGTCTGCAATTTATTGATTTAGTTATCTATTAATGTCATTACTATTATTGTGAGGCCAACAATAAAATGACTGCTTATAACAAGTTATGGATTTTTCCTCTGATGACAATCACCGCCATAAACATCTTGGTTAATTTTATTATATAACAGTTCAAAAGGAAATTCCTTTATTTCTAATGGAAATTGAAAATTCTGGGAATGTTTTGTCGAGAAAATACAAACTTTTCCTCACATTTATTATATATCTTTGTTATCTCGTTTATGTAAGTTTTATGCAAGCTAATAATCATAAGCATGCAACAATAATTTGAAGAAAACTTACCTTATTCATCTTTTTTTTCAAGGCATCAAATTTCTACATAACGGGTCCCTCCCTTTTGGACCTCCAGAAGATATACCGCACGAGTTATACCGAGATATCAAATATAAATACGATTCGTGCGTTTGCCTTCACTTTTGGTGCTTTAAGTAAATATTAAACTCATTTTATGCAAAAAAAATCTTATTTTTAAAGTTTAAATATTGTCTTAAAAACTAATTTATGGAAAACTTACTAGTTCATATGTCAATTTTGAAAAATAGACCAAGGACACTGTTTTAATAGATGAAAATTAGTCAGGTATTAAATATTTCCAAATAGTTTCAACTTTAGATGAGATAAAAGAGATTTTTAGACTCACCCATCAATTTTTAAAAATATTTTTTCTTAAAATATTTGCTCACAAAATATAGTTAATAAAGTTATAAATGAAGTTAACAAGATAACTTTAATTATTTAGTAATAGAAAACTTAAATGAGAATCAAATTCACAAAATTAATATTCACTGAATAACTGAATATTTTAATAATAAGTGACAGAAATGACTCAATTTATTTGATTTTCAGATGGCTTTGCGTTTCAGTATATTAATAAACAAATAGGATTTATGGCGTGTCTTCTCGTCATTGCACTGACTATGGCTTTGACACCACACTTGTCATCAATCAATTTATTGTTTCTAATATTTGCAATCAATGGCTTCGCCAGCGGTGGCATTGAATCTTCAGCTGATGTTTGGATCGTAGAAATGTGGGAACAGGACTGCGGACCTTATGTTCAGGCCCTCCATTTTGTCTTCGGAGTGGGCTCTATAGTCACACCACTAATTGTTGAACCATTTCTTTCTGAAGTGAAAACTATAGAAATTCTATTGAATGAAACAAACAATGATTTGTCAAATAAGACACAATTGAATAACACTTACTATTCCTCAGTTGAGTTGTTGTCGAGTGAAGATATATTCCGTTCAAGAATTTACATTCCATACGCCTTTTTAGCCATTATTGTCGCCATTTGTGGTCTAATCTTAGGCAGTCTTTACTTCTTCAAGAAATACACTCCGCCTCAGAATAGAAGTGTCGGTAAAGACAGTGAAAACAAAGACATCAAAAAATTAACACTTTTTGATAAAATGAATAAGACTTTTACCGAACAACTAATGCCTACAAAACAAATACTTTTGATGATTGTGTTGTGCGGTTATATGATGGCTATATTCCTGTCCTTAGAGTGGTCTCAATTTAATTACTTTCCATCATTTGCACACTTTTCTGGTCTACATCTAAGCGAGAAGAGGGCCGCCATTATAATGGAGGGGTTGGCCATTGCCTTTACAGTTGGAAGAGCCGTATCTATACTACTTTCACATTATTTGAATCCTAAAATTCTGATTTACGGCGCCCTGGTCCTTTTATTGATAGCACAGGTAATATTCCTGATATTTTCCAACACATCCGAGACAATGATGTGGGTCGCAAACATTATCTACGGTTTGGGTCTGTCCCCCATTTATGCTTCAATCTATCATATGGTAGAAGAAGTGACTCCGGTTACAAGTTTGATGGGTGTTTGGTTTATATTTATGAGTGGATTGGCCAGTGCTATAGTTCCTATAATTTTGGGTATTTTTATTGAGTCAAAACCTCTTATTTTAATATATATTAACATAATTTGTATAATATTTTCAATTCTACTTATTCTGTGCATTCATTTAGTTATTCGAAGGTTTATTACAAAAACAAATAATAGTAATAATAATAATAATAATGAAAACAAATGCTATGAAAATGATATTGAAATTGAAAGTGAATTGTAATAAAATTAATCATATAAATAAACTTGCACAATTTGATCTGGGATATAGCACAGAACAAGCTTGATCTCTTGTATCGTTCTTTACTCGAAATAAAGTAATTAATTGCAACTATTTTTCAATTAAGGATTTTTTTTAATCTTAAGAAATATAAACAAGGTCTAAAATTATGAAATTTTATCCCTTGATATTAATTAATTTTAGTTATAAAAGGATAACATGGTAATTCTAATCAGATCTCGTTTATATGTCTATTAATTCATGAATAAGTAAACCTTTTTTAGAATATATTTAAACTTGGTAAAATAGTAATTGGACTAAATGTATTAGTTAGAATTGGTTTAGTAGATATAATGATCAAATAACCCATATCAATTAGGAAATGTACTCTTTCGATGAATTTGGAACGGAATAAATATTAGGCGAATATTTATTTGAAAATTTTTATATAATAATTATTTATTTAGTGATTAAAATGAAAAAACTAATTCTCGTCTCAGTTCTGATAGCATTCAACTCTTGTCTAGTTTTCAGTGCTTTTCAATACCCTTATGTCAGAAGAGGTTCCACTATTAATGACTATTTCGGAACAATTGTGAGTATAAATTGAATTATTATAAGGAAAGTGGCATTAACCTAGGTTAATATAAACAATTAGTCACTATATCTAGATAATTTATTCATTTCTAACTAATAAAATTCTAAATTCAAAGATCACCGATCCTTACCGTTGGTTAGAAAATCCGGACAGTAATGAGACCCAGAGTTTTGTCGAACAGCAAAATATTGTAACACAAAAATATTTGACAGAAAATCAATTTATAAAACAAATCCAACGAAAGTATTCTTTTATTTAATGACTGAAAATGAATTTCAATTATTTGTTTGTTTTAGATTCACAAATCTTTACGATTACCCCAAATATGGTATTCCTCTTAAAAGTGGTTCCAAATATTATTACTCCGTAAACACTGGACTACAAAAACAGGGCATTTATTACTCAATTGATTCGATCGATTCAAATGAAGAGAAAGTGTTTTTAGATCCGAACCAAATGAGTACTGACGGCACAACTTCTTTGAGGTTTATTTCCTTTTCAAGTGATGGCAAATACTGTGCTTATGGTGTGAGTGACAGTGGCTCTGACTGGATATCAATTAAGATTAGAAACACTGAAACTTTAATAGACTTACCCGAAACATTGACCGGAATCAAAGAGTCAGAAGCAACTTGGACAAAAGATAATATCGGTTTCTTTTATTCGGTAATAATCACTAAGAATTACTTATGATTTACCTAGGATCTTTTTAAAGAGATACGACAATTATGAAGGAACGGCCACCGGAACCGATACAGGGATACCAAAGAATGAGAAATTATATTATCATAGAATTAATACAAAACAATCAAAAGATATAAAAATTGTGTCGTTTCCGGAAAACCCACTTTCGATGATGTAATGCATATTAAGAATTATAAAATACCTTTTTTAATGAATAATTTAAAATTCGGGGTCTTTTTTAGAGGAACACCAAGTATAAGTGAAGATGGAAAATATATACATATATTTCCTGAGGGAAGTTGGTTATTCGCCCGTTTAAACTTACCTGTGCAGGGTAAATTGAATTTTACATCTGTATTTAAAAAATCAAGAGACGAATATTACTTTGTGATGGGTAACAATAAACTAGTATACCTTCAAACCAATAAAAAAGCCCCTAAATATCGATTGATCAAGGTTGATTTAAATGAGCCACAAGAGTCTAATTGGGTTACTATTATCAAAGAGAATGAGTTTGTAATGGATTACGTCGTGGCCGTCAATAACAAGTATTTGGTTGTGGTTTATATACGACATGTCATTCATATAATGCAAATCCATAACATAACTGACGGTAATTACCTTCGGAGTGTCGATATTCCCAAAGGAACGGTTATTTCAATCGGTGCCATAAGTAAGAAAAATGAATTTTTCTTCAAAATGACCACATTTTTAACTCCGGGTACAATATATCGCTATGACTTCGAAACTCCAAATGCAGTTGAAGTGAGTAGAATAACCTATTTTCTAAAAATTGAACATGGTAACAATAATTGTAGACATTTAAAGAATCACAAATAAAAGGTTTGAATATTGAAGAGTTTGTCGTCAAACGAACATTTGTTGAGAGCAAAGATGGAACTGCAAAAATACCCTTGTTCATTGTTCATAGAATGGTTAGAGTTATTAGAAATTTATATTTTTTAATAAACAACTTTTATTTATAGAATATTGACCTAGATGGTTCAAATCCTACATTGCTCTATGGTTACGGGGGTTTTAACGTAAATATTCAGCCTACTTATAATACTCTTGGTACCTTCTTTTTTACGCATCTCAAAGGGGTTTATGCTGTGGCTGTTCTAAGAGGAGGCGGGTATTTATTTTAATGTTTTCAAAATAGAACTCATTTTACTACTCTTGGTCATTCTATTACAGAGAATATGGTGAGGAATGGCATAAGTCGGGAATAAAAACAAATAAACAAAATGTTTTCGATGACTTTATTTCTGGCGCCGAATATCTATTAAAATATAATTACACTCAAAGAGAGAGGCATTGATTGTAACTAATGATTGGGTAAACCCTAACAATATTTAACAGATTAACAATATATGGGGCTTCAAATGGAGGACTATTAGTGGGCGCCACTGCTAACCAAAGACCAGATCTATTTGGATGTGCCGTCCCTTCTGTCGGGTCAGTTATATTTTGAAAAAAAGAAGTGATAATTAAATAAATAAATTTTAGAGTAATGGATATGATTCGGTTCCCACTGTTCAGTGGCGGCCATTTCTGGACTGACGACTACGGAGACCCACAAAATAATGAAACAGAATTCGAATACATTTATCGGTATTAAAATATTTCAATCAATTAATTAATTCTTTAATTTTTAATATAATTAATATATTTATAGTTATTCTCCGTTGCATTCAATACCAAAGAGTACAGAACAATACCCAGCAACATTAATACTCACAGGTATTTCCAAGGGAATCATAATTTAACTAATTTGTCCACAATTATAGCTGACCATGATGATAGAGTTATCCCTGCTCATTCATATAAATTTGCGGCTCAATTACAGCATGATTTGGGCTCTAAATTAGCTGACACTCCATTAATGATCAGAATTGACTACAACTCAGGTCATGGCTCAGGAAAACCTATAAATAAAAAGGTTTATATTAAAAACATAATTACAAATATTTGAACATGATAACAATAATTACATCTAATTTTTTGACAGATTGAACAAGATACAGACATTGTACTATTTATCCTGAATTCATTGAAAATCGATTACCAAGATGATGATTTCAATGTATTCTCTAATAAATTTTCAATTTCTAATATAAATAAAAATTCTAATATTTAATAGTTTTGGTGCCAACGAGTCTTCTCTTGGATAATATCATTCGGAGAATCAATGGTTAAACTGATCTTTTAAAAGAGAGTCTACTTTTTTAAGTTTAAGTTTTTAAATATTAATTGAAAATCACTAAATAGAGTACAAAATCAAAAAGAATTTATTTTAATTATTTTTTTTTGTTTAAGATTTTTAAAATTATTTGAAGTTATTCTTAAGTGAATTAATGTAATCATTAACTACTAATAACTGATTATTAATATATTTTGAACACAAATTTTTTCAACAAAATAATTGATTTTCTATTATTTGCAAACTTTTACTGAAAAAAAAGATTTTTATTTACAAAATTTTGAAAGTTTAGTTAAGGCTATTGATAGCAATTTTATTTACATTTCAAAGGGTTTATATGGTTTTCATATTGTGTTAAAGGTATTGGTTGTAAAATCTATCCGTAGTTTTTAACATTATATCAATGGGAAGGGGTTTTGAGTCGATGTTTGGATCTATAGTGTGACGATTCTAAGACTTATATTCTATACTAACTCTTTAATCTGAAAATGTAGTGAAAACCCTTGATAGATCTAGTGCTTGTCCATAAATATTAATGTTTCAAATGTTAGGGATTATCTTGCTAATTTTGCTCTTATTTCGAAAAAAATGTTTTAGTCATCTCTGATATTAATTCATTAAAAAGCAATTAAATAGAATAGTCTTGGTATTAACAATGGTGTTAATAAGGGATAAAATTCATGTTAACTGCGAGTCCGGACTTTTAAAAAAAATTAATTTTATGCAATAAAATAGTTTTAGTGATTGCCTTCACTTTAAGCCTTAAAGTAAAGTCTAAACTTTAAAGTTTAACGCAATCGTTGTTTAAAAGTGAAAAGAAATTTCAATATTTGTTTATTTGTTATAACAATTCATAGTACAGAAAAAACTCTATATCTCGAATACCAAAATGAAAAAAAATTGTTCTAGTAATAGAATTTGAACATATGATGTTCGACTCATAGAATGCTTTTTCTATTTTTTTACAAAATATTCAAGGTGCTTGTTCGACTTATAGAAAATGTTCGAGATATATAGCGTTCTAGATATAGAGCTTTGACTGTATAAAAAACTGTCAAATAAACACAATTTCAATCTAAAGGCATAACTATTTTTAATCACTGACTGAAGTAAAGTGTGAAAAGAAATTTGTTTTAAACTAAAGTTTCTTTGAATTCAAAAGTAATTATCATTAAAATGAATACAAAAATTAATTTTATAATAACTTTTAAAATTGTATTATTGATGAGCATGGTCAATATTACCATATCTAAGCGTTGCAAATATAGTTATTCTATTTGTTATGGTAATCACAGTCACTGTTCCTCCAGAAAATGTGTTTGTGATTCGGGATATTCCCTGATTAAAGCTTTTGTACAAGAACTGATTGTACCCAGGACTATCAATGTATTGAAAGAGATAATAACAGTCACTGTTCAATTGGTTCTTGTCTTTGTGATTCAGGATATTCTGGTAATATAGGAAGTTGTAGTAAAGGTGTTGATGACTGGGTCTGGATTTTTATTTTGACGTTATACGTGATTGTGGTCATCGCTCTCTCCATTAGAAGACGTAGAAGAATGTCAACCGAAGTAGTCATCCATCAACCAATTCCTTCTCAAAATCAGTTGTATAGCCCTCCGACTCAAACACAATTTGTTTCGGGTCATTATCCTACTCAGCCTCAAACGGTTACTGATTTCTACTGAATTTCAAATATTTAATACTTATTCACTATTATGTAATGATTTCTAAAAATTAATTTCTTTTTAATTTGTAATATACCTAGCAAAGTACGTCATATGAGTAATTTTATGCAAAAAATCTTATTTTTAAAATTTAAATATTATCTTAAAAAATAGTTTATGGAAAAGTCACTAGTTCATATCTCGATATTTGAAAAAGGGCACGAAAAAAAGACCAAGAACATTCTTTTAGTAAATGAAAATTAGTCGGGTATTCAATATTTCCAAATAATATTAGAATAACTTTAGATGAGATAAAAGAGATTTTAGACTCACCCATCAATTCTTACAAAATTTTTCTATTATTTTCAATATTTTACTCAAAGATTTTTATTTCAATTTTGAAAGTTTAGTTAAAGCTAGCATGAGCAAAAGACCTCGGTCATAGAGGGGTGCCAGGGGGTATTTTGGAATATCCCCCTATTTGTCATCTTAGGTTAAGGCTATTGATAGCACTTTTATTTTCATTTCAAAGGGATATGGTTTTCATATTCAATTAAACCTTGTGCTTTTCTATAGATCTTAATGTTAATGTTTCAAAATGCTAGGGGGTATTTGCGGTTTTTCTATTCCTACAAAACGTTTTGGTCATCTCTGGTATTCATTAATTACTGGTAAAAACAATATTAAAATATTATATTATTTTAAGAGACGTTAAAAACTTATTAGTCATTGAATCCGATTGGAAAGGAAAACACATAAAAGGCAATCAAATTGAATAATCTTGGTACTAATAAGGCATAAAATTCATGTTAACTACGAGTCCCGACTTTTAATATAAAATAGTTTTAGTGATTGCCTTCACTTTAAGGCAATCGTTGCTTAAAAGTGAAGAGAAATTTGTTTTAAACTAAAATTTCTTTGAATTCAAAACTAATTATCGTTAAAATGAATACAAAAATTAATTTTATAATTACTTTTAAAATTGTATTATTGATGAGCATGATCAATATTGCCTTAACCAAGTCTTGCAAATCTAACACTAATTGTTATGGTAGTTATGGTACTGACAGTCACTGTTCCTTCAGAAAATGTGTTTGTGATTCGGGTTATTACCTAAATAATGGCAAATGTAGAAAAAACGATTGTACCCAGGACTATCAATGCTTTGAAAGAGATAGTAACAGTCACTGTTCGCATGGCTCTTGTCTTTGTGACTCAGGATATTCTGGTAATATTGGAAATTGTCGTAAAAATGCTAGTGTCTGGGTCTGGATTTCAATCGTATTCGTGATTGTGGTCATCTCTGTAGCCATTTGTCTGTGTATTAGACGTAGAAGAATGTCACCTGGAGCTATCATCCATCAACCAATTACTCCTCAAAATCAATTGTATAGCCCTCCGACTCAAACACAATTTGTTTCGGGTCATTACCCTACTCAGCCTCAAACCGTTACTAATTTGTACTGAAATTAAATATTTAATATTATGTAATAAATCCCAAAAATAAATATTAATATATTGTTAATTTATAATATACCTTGATAAGTACGTCATGTGATTATTTTATGCAAAAAATCTTATTATTAAAGTTTAATTATCTTAAAAAAAATAGTTTATGGGAAAGTCACTAGTTCATATGAAATATTTGAAAAAAGACCAAGAACATTCTTTTAGTAGATGAAAATTAGTCGGGTATTAAATATTTCCAAATAGAATAACTTTAGATAAGATAAAAGAGATTTTAGTCTCACCCATCAATTCCCACTATTTGTCATTCTAGGTTAAGGCTATTGATAGCACTTTTATTTTCATTTCAAAGGGATATGATTTTCATATTGGGTTAAACCTTGTGCTCTTCCATAGACCTTAATGTTAATGTTTCAAAATGCTAGGGGGTATTTGCAGTTTAGGCTCTTCTATTCCTACAAACGTTTTGGTCATCTCTGGTATTAATTCATTAATTACTGATAAAAACAATATTAAAATATATTAATTTAAAAGACGTTAAAAATTTATTAGTCATTGAATCCGAATGAAAAGGAAAACACATAAAAGGCAATCAAATTCATATTAACCAAGGATGGCCAAAAGTCTCGATCCCAAGGGAGGGTATATCCCTCCCTAGAACAAAAAAACATCGACAGACCTAATACTTGTCCATAGACGATAATGTTAAGGTTTCAAAATCCATGGGGTATTTTTCCGATTTATCTCTCCAAGGGGGTGTCCCGGAAATCCCTCCTTTGGCCAACTCTGATGTTAAATAAGAGTTTCCGACTGTTAATATA
>JAQIXI010000724.1:0-19046 GCA_034700165.1 Galumnidae sp. Gr-Ori-00277 | reverse complement strand
TTATTTATTTATCTTTTCAAACATAAACAAACTCAATTTAATTTTTTCCGGGTAATCCCGAGGGCTGCCCAGTGCTCACTTACGCTACAATATTGTGCACCGACTTTATGGCGGACCCTGTACAAAGATATTAATGCAAATTAAAATTTGATTTAATAAAAAGCAATTGATTTATAGATTCACTTTTAAATCAATGTTTTATTTTTTGGTTTTAAAATTTATTAATGCTTTGAAATATATAGGGATCGGAACGGAACTGAATCTTGGACTCTCTTCGGGGTTTCCGATTCGCTCCCATGCTAATATTTTCACTCCCTTCCTGTCAGGATCGGGATTCCTGCGAATCCTGTCGAAATCCCGTTTCGGAGCCTAATTCAAACCCTTTCTTAAATTTTAATTAACCCGTAATAAACTGAGAAAATAAAAATTTATTCATATATTTTAAATTTAGCGCTATTTATGTATGCATTCAATGACTTCAAAATGTAAACAAATTGACGTAAAAAACATTTTAAAAGTTTGTCTCCAAATAAACTTTAATTCAACAAAAGTTTGACCGAAAAATATACAAATATTTAATTCAAATGACATCTAAAGGTTTATATAATTGAATTTATTTAAAATTAATTAAATTGATATAAAAAATTGTTTAGAGACGTACCCAAAACTACCCAAAGAAGTGGTTTCTGTCGGACACAGAATTGGTTTAAAACAGAAGACTGAGAATATAACGAAGACTTTATTTGAATCAGTTTTACCGAAAACAATAACTGAAGACAACTTTCGGTTCACAACTTATTTATTGGACGAAAAACAAAATTCATTCAATAAAAGAGTAAAACAAAAGAAATGCAAAAAAGGTTTGAATGCAAAACAACGAAAACTTTTGTTTCGTTGGAATAAAACTGAAGTCAAATACAAAACGTTTGAAAAAATCAATGATTTGTGGCATAAATATATCGATTCGATAATCAATGAAATAAAGTCTAAAAGCGATGAAATAAAACTAATTAGAGCTGACTTTCACGGATCATATTTTGTGGTCTACGCCTCTAAAAATCCCACTTTAGTTGGTATTAAGGGTTATGTCGTTCAGGAAACCAGAAATACCCTTAAAATTGTTGGCAGCGATGATAGACTTTTAGGTAATATTAATTATACTTTAATTTTATATTAATTTACTAATTGTTTGAACAGTTGTTCCAAAAGAGGGGACAATATTTGCGTTTAAACACAACGAAAAGATATATAAATTGAACGGAAATAATATGATTATGAGTTCACAAAATCGTTCGAAATTCAAACCAAAGATGAGATCCAATCAAATACTAATCGATTATTAATTGTTTTTATAAATTTATTTATTGATTAAATGATTTTTAATTTTATAATACAATACTTAAAAATAAGCCGTAATTCTATCGATTTCTTGTAAGTCATCGACAATTTGTTGAGGAGTGGTTCCTATCTTTTTGGCCAAATCTGACTTTTCATTCATTGAAAGAGTAATGAAACGGAAGAGAAGATCGCCGTCTAATATGTTTTTTGATGGGTTCATGAGCTCCGGTCGAGACATTCTTATCATTCGAAAGGCTTTCGGATTGAGACCTGCCGTGTGTTGAATGCTTACATTCAATACATTTTGTAACATAAGAAGTCTTCGGTAAGTCTTTTCTGAAATGGGAAGAAAATAGCCGAGACTTCCATCAAGTGATGCGAACATGGTCATTTGACGGTTTTGCAATTGTTGTCGCAATCGTTTGTCCGATAATTTCGGACTAACATTACATCGTATTCTGAAGAATGAATTTATATGAGAACCGAAGTGATAGTCAGCTC
The DNA here is from genome assembly GCA_034700165.1 of Galumnidae sp. Gr-Ori-00277. Lineage (NCBI taxonomy): Eukaryota > Metazoa > Arthropoda > Arachnida > Sarcoptiformes > Galumnidae > Galumnidae sp. Gr-Ori-00277. The sequence goes on along the minus strand of JAQIXI010000724.1, from coordinate 17,207 downwards.
TTCTTAAAAGTCTGGTCCCTCCCATACTTTCTCTGACTTCGGGCTGATATGAATATAAAATTATGTTTTTCTCGGAGTCGGAAATAGCGAAACAAATCTGTGAGTTATCGATGGCATAATCACATGCATACACCTGAAGAGGTCGCGTGTCTTTACTCACAAGAGATAGAGTTCGTGTTTCCTCCTGATATCGTAAAAGGGATATCGACTTATAGACGTCTGCTATTAATACTAAATTTTTGATGGAAATCGCAGAATGAATATACAGTTGAGTATCGATAAATGCGACGCCAATCAGTTGGGATTCCTTTAATTGCCAGATATAAAGCTTCTGTCCGATGGCTGTCAATAGGAAGCCTCTGACCTGACATAAAGTAGTGATCGGACCCTTTTGTTCCTTACAATAAACTATTTTAATCTTATTTTTTGTCAAAGGCTTTCCCGGTTCGGGAACGACTTCAATGATGTCAAGAATCCAAATACGACCCCTATTGGTAACGTCTTCGCCATAGTTATAATTAGTGCCAAGAGCTAAATAACCCTTTAGACCAGATTCTGTTCCCTCAGAGGCGAGCATAACATTCTTAAGACAAGTGATGTGTTCCCATTCATCCAATTCTAATTTCGTCGATGGAATCACTTCCCAACTGACGGGTGATATCAATTGAATAGAAAATCTTTCGGTTTTCGGATATATATAACGCGAATCTCTTTCAAGAAAGTCATAATCCTTTTCGTCGCCACCAATTCTCACTATTTTAGTGACTTCTTCTAAAACACTGGTCACTAAACAGTATGTTTTGCTCTCGACGTGATAATTGATAAAATGTGGGGTACATCTAAGCGGTACTTTACGCACCGGCCACTCAGCGTCATAATTGAGGTGTGTGGCCAACGCACAAATACGCAGTTCATTGTTATTATTAAAATAAAGGAAACCTTTGGGACAGTTGACATTATGGAAGGGAGCAAAACACTTGACCGGTCCATCGATACTCATTTCATGTATCCTAAGTTCTCCTCTGTATGTCATGAAAAACCAGTGCGGATATGGACCACAAAGAAATACTCCGGAATAGCCAGATATGTCTTGAAATGAGCGCAACCACATCGCAGTTGAGGGACGACTCAAATTCTTCTCACTTTCTTCCGTTTCGTTTACAAACGACTGTCGGCTAAATTTCGGTTCCTTAACGAGAATGTTATGATTGCTATACTTTTTGAATCGAAGTTTCAAATGATTGTCGACTTGAGTCTCATAAAAGGGAAACGTTTCATAAATGAAGAGCTCGTCATCGAAACGCGCAAAAAGGATGGGACGCGACTGTTTAGCACCCATTCCTGTTACTAAGATTTCTCGAGTAACGGGCATAGATGAGGGCTGATCTAATGATGGCTGAGCCCCCGTATGGTCTGTACTTTGAACGCTGTCTACTAAGACTTTGGGTCCCATCGGAAAGTTTTTGACTAAATACGAGAGTTTAAAAGTGGGTAAACTATATATTTCGAGAATTCCATTTTCTCTAACTATAAACAGCCAATACGTCGGTTCCTGATATTCGATGGAATAAATTTTTGTTTCACTTTCTTCTTCTTCTTCGTCTGAATTATTTGTTTCTTTCGTATCTTTGGGTTGAGTTATGGTATAATCGCCATAAAGAAGTTCGTCCTCTTCATCGACTGTCGAAGCGTTGGGAAGAGCAGAGAGTTGTGCGGCAGCTGTTGACTGATAATTGGCTTTAGAAGAAGAGCCACTTGATTTGAAGGAATCCAAGTTTTTCTTTCGTGTAGTAAAGAGTCCGCTCACATCTTTGTATATACAAAGCGCTACAATCTTAGACTTAGCGGTTGATAACTCAGGTCTTGAGATTAACAGTTTCGGGACATTTGTATCCAATTTAAGACATAAAAGAATAACAACCCCTCCTTTGCTCATAAGTACTGCGTAGGGATCAGCTGAAGAAGTATAACAAATAGGACTTCCAACGTCTATAGGAAAGTGTTGAAGTTCTCGAACTCCATCGAGAAGTCGAACTCCATTTGGCGATACCTGAAGTATGAATTGATTGGAACCTAAATTGCATACAAAGACTGTTGAAGTCTGGCTACTAAAACCACTCTGATCTAATTCATTGATCTCTTGTCCAGTTTGAAGAACAAGTGTAGCATCAGATCGACTCAGAATAAGATAAGCGTTCATTGAGTCTGAATCAGATTCACTCCCTTGAGATGAATTTGAACGCGATTTGGATGCGAAGACAGTCCACATGTCTGTACAACCGGGCAATTCGAATGTCGTCACTATTTGGGGTCTTAAAGTTCTTTGAAGAACACTAAGGGAACCGTTCTTTGAATAACCAGAAGTGGTCACTAATTCAATATCGGGTTCATTACTGGATGCAAATTCTTCTGCGAGAAGTGCTGGTTCTCCCATACATACTCGACCGCAGGGCCCGATGTTTATAATAGAGTCACAGACATCAAAGACAAGTGTTTTTAGGGTTTCTTTTTTAGTTACTTTTTCTTGTGGCTGACCGTAAACTTCCAGAAGATTTTCGTCTTCGATGAGCGCCACATCTCCAGCAAACCAGTGCCCGATATTATCTTTTTCAGGATTCATCTCTACTTCGATGTCCGGATCTTCGACTTTGATTTTCTTGTTCACTGGTTCTTCACTTTCTTTGTTTGTGTCGTTTTTGTCTTCTAAGTCAATGTCTGTGAGTTCTTTCGTTTTGTTTTCATTATTTTCTTCAATATTTTCATCACTAATTGATTCGGAATTGATTTCAGTTTTTACTTTTGTTTGAATTTCTTCGAACGGCTTTTCTTCGTAATGAAGAAGTATTGAATGTCCCAAACGTGAGCCCAAAAAAATATATCCGGAGTGTAAATGAGTAATAGTTGTGGATAAGACACTGGACGCACATCTGTCGAAATTAAAACCTCGAATACTTCGCATCATATCATTAAAAAGAGTCAATAAATAAAGTTCTCCAGTTCTCAAACTAATGACGATTTTGTCATTAGATATAAAACATGCTTTGGATCCGTCCAAAGATAGTTTGATGTCGTCCTGATTTCGCAAAAGAAAAGATGTATTGTTTTCAGTGAAACCGTTTAGCGATACTCCAAAAGGTGGTAACCCTTGATTTAAGTGAATGAGACAATTGTTGGCAAATATTAAAACTCCTCCGATTGGTTTGGGGACAGGCATTGCTTGGAAACAGTCATACGGCAAGTGATTCATTGACCAAATGTGAGGGTGGACTCTTTGGTGTACATCTAAGGACAGTACAAGCATTGCACAGGTGTCCTGTCGAACGGCTACTCTTCCGGCCCACGTTCGCACCGGTTCGTAAAGAATAAGAAGTGTTGGTTCGTAATAGTTGTGCAGAAACTGAATATCAATAATATTATTGACTTTTTCTCCGTACTGTTCACTATTCAGATCCAACTTATATGAGGCCATAACTGGAGATTTGCTGTTGAATTGAGCCGTCACTGAAGGCGTTCCCGGAATACCCTCTGCCTCATCACTGGTTATATCTTTACGAAAGGGAAGGATCACAATATTCTTTGAGTAAAGAAGTAGAGCCGCACAACGGCTTTCGGGATCGGAGCGTACGATCGGCGATCCCACGTATTGTGTGGAACCGCCTCTCATTTCTTGCTCTTCAAAGTAATGGAGAGAAGTAGTCTTCAAGTCATGAGTGTTTGGGTCGTATTCGACAATCGATACTTTGGCCGTAGAAAAGGCTAATATCAGAGAATCTCTTTTGGATGAAACGAACGACACTTTACTGATTGACTCAATATTTCCAAAAAGAGTAAAACTTTGGACGCACTCCAAACGCACTTTTATGCCATTCTTTCCATTATTTGCTTCACTTTCCGTCTCTTTAATGGTTTCGGCGATCAATCGATAGACTTTGAGTTGAGTGGAGCCAACGGTAACTAAATTGCGGTCACTGTAGTCATAAAAATGACAATAAATTGAATGTTCCGTTTGTGTCGGGAAATGTGTGGTACGACAAATGCCATACATTTTAAAACTAATTATCAATAAATTAGTTCAGATTAAACTCAAAAAAAGTAATTTTCATTTACAAAATCCAATAATAAATATAATTAATTATTAATTAACTTATGATTTGTTTTTTGTTATTTTCTTCAAAAAACGTTTAAAAGATATGAAATAACTTTTTGTGAAGAGAGGGCACCACTAATGCATTTACAATAAAATATTCAAATATAGAATCTGCTTGATATAAGCTTTCAAATGATATACCAAGCTCATTTTTATTTAAATTTCCACTTTGGGAATCCCTTCTATGAAAGATTATTCATTATTTTGTCTACAATTAAAAAGTAAATTAAACTTTTTATTTATCCTAAAATTGTACTAAAATAAAGTACACAAATATGAGCAAGTTCAAATATGACAGTAAACTTTAAAAGAGCCAAATATTTTGATTTTAAAAAATTGTATAACAAATCACTATATTTTATAAACGATAAATGTCTCAACAAATCTCTTAAACAACAAAACTTTTTAAATAATTATAAATAATTAAAGAGTAGTTAATTACTAATTGTTATGAAAATTAAACGATTATTCAAATAATAAAAAAATGATTAAAATAAAAGAAGTCTTTTATTTTGAAAGAAAGCAAAACATTATATTATATCTGAATTAAGTCTAAAAGTGATTATAAGTTCAAATTTCTCATATATTTCACAATCGATTGCAATAATTAACAGAAACTGCTTTCACAAAGAGGTGTCAAATATAACTCTTTTTTAATTATAACACTTTTAAGTGAATCAGAAATGACCGAAATTAATGATTCGCTTGATTTTGACCACAAATTAATCAATAAATTTAAAACTATTAAAAGATTTCATGTAATCATTCAATGGATTCATGAAATCGACAATAAATCTATTGATTGCCTTAACTTCAGCGGTGATCAAAAGGATCCCAATGAAGACAAATGGGTTAAAGTGAGTAAAATGTTTGCCACAAATGGATATAAATCCGAACGATATTCGCCACAAAAATGTCAAAAATTGTTTAATAAATGGACTGACTTTTATGCAAAGGTATAGACATTGACTTGAATTTTAGCTGAAGTTTTTTTTAATGAATTCAGAGTTACGACAAATTTAATGGCAAATTGAGTCCTAAAGGACAGGAAGTGTTTGATTTGTTGAAAATCATTCATATTTTGGATATAAATAAAGAGTGGAAACCTTCCGATAAAATCCATTCTTTACTGAAACGAATAGAAAGTAATAGAGATATCGACCACTATTTGAATGATTTGGAAAATAAGAAATTGGTTTTACGGCCGAAGAAAACGATTTCCGATAATAAAGTATTTTATTTCTTATATTTAGTTCTGTTTTATATTCTTTAATAAAAACCCAAAAAACAATTTTCCCCAAAAGACACTAATTTTGACACTCTTTTTGGTACCCTTTTAATGACTCATAATTTGGTCACTATTTAGGAAAGCCGTTATCTGAGCGAAACTTTCAAAGAATTGATTAAAGGAGAGACAGAAATTCGGTTCTTTCATTCAATGGTGAAATTATTGGACCCAAAGGCTGTTTACTGGACGACCGCTTTCAACAAATGGGAAGAACTTTCAAAACTCTTAAAGAGTTTCGGTTATTCGGCAAAAATCTATTCGGGAAAGGGTTGTAAACAAATCTTCTATTACTGGTCGGCATTTTATGCACAGGTATTCAAAATTTTTTATCTTTCGATTAAATATTAATTTGAATTGTTTTTAGAATTATTATAATTTAAATAACGATTTGGAGCCCGAATTACAGGAAGTATTTGATTTACTTAAAATTGTTCACATTTTGGACATCAATAAAATGTGGAGATCTGATGACTCCATTCATATTCTTCTAAAGAAGATTTCAAATGAAAAAGAGATAAAACAATTTCTGAGTGATATAAAGAAAAAGTCTTTTAATATTGAAAGCGAAGACGAAATATTCGTTTTGGCAAAAGATGTCAAACAAAGAGATAATGAAAAGAACTTGAATGAAATGGTTTCTACTTTCGAAGATATGAGTCTTCGTAAAACACTTCTTAAAGGAATCAGAGCTTATGGTTTGGAAAAGCCATCAGAAATTCAAAAAAGAGCTATAATTCCGATCATCGAAGGACGAGATGTGATTGGCCAAGCTCAATCTGGCACAGGAAAAACGGCCGCTTTTGTTATAAGTATTCTTCAGCGAATCGATTGTATGAGCAAAGAATGTCAGGCTTTGATATTGACGCCCACTCGAGAGTTGGCGCAACAAATCCAAAAAGTAGTACTCGATTTGGCCCACTATATGAAAGTGGAGTCGGCTCTCCTAATCGGGGGCTCTGATATCAGAGATGACTTTTGCAAACTTAAAATTGGAGTACAAATAGTTGTCGGAACGAGTGGTCGGATTTGTGATATGATTGAAAAGGAATATCTTAAGCCCCAAACCATAAAAATGTTTGTTGTCGATGAGGTCGACTCTATGCTAATCGGAAAACATAGGGAACAGTTCGAGAATGTATTCAATACATTAAATCCTAAAACACAACTGATTCTAATGTCGGCCACATTTACAAAACACATTTTATTGGAAACGAAATGTTTTATGAAGAATCCGATAGAAATTTTGGTCAACAATTATGAACTGACTCTCGAAGGAATTCGACAGTATTTCGTTAAAGTGAAGGCCGAGGGCTTCAAATTTAACACATTTTGTGATCTCTTCGAAGCCATAAACACGACTCAAACATTCGTTTATTGCAATACAAGAGAGAAAGTGGACTGGCTCACACATCAATTGCAAGTTTGCGGACACACTGCGACTCACATTCACGGAGATATGGAACAAATTGATAGAAATAGTATTCTTCGAGGATTTCGGGCCGGTTTTTGTCGAGTTTTGTTGACAAGTGATCTGTTGGGTCGTGGGATTGATGTACAACAGGTCCAGATTGTCGTCAATTATGATTTACCAGTCGATCGACAGACTTATATTCATAGAGTCGGAAGAGGAGGACGTTTTGGTCGCAAAGGAATTGCAATTAATATAATTACTGAACAACAAATGGAAGATCTTATTAATATCGAAAAGTTTTACGACACTTCTATCGAAGAATTGCCAGAAAATTGGTCCCAATTTTAAGCATACATTTCATAATATGTTTTGATATTTAATTTTGTTAAATTCATTTTAAATTCATTGCTTAAATTGTTTCAAACACTAAACCCTTTCAATCAATCCTTTTCTCAATTATTGGTATTCACTGATTACTTCTTTTCTGAAATTTACCACAAAATCAAAGAACAAAATAATGTTTTATATAAAAGATTTAAATTTTTCTATTATTTTTCATTAAATTTATCGTTGAATTGAAAATATTTTTTATAAAATTTTTTTTTAAAGAATTTTCCGAATCATTTAATAAATAATTTGAAAATAAATTCAAAGATCACTGATTACTGTCCATTCATTTTAAGGTTCAAATGAATCCTTTGCCTAAAGAAATTTTCTAGATAAATTCTCTACATAGTTCATTGTAGAGATTATTAAGTTCATTATAATACTTTCAATTCATTTATTGTTGAAAGTTCAATTTATTTATTGATTTATTTAAGGATTTTCTAATGACATCTATTTTTTCAGATGTTTTTTAAGATAAGAATTTTGCATAATTTAAGAGTTAAAATAAAGTTATATAAACCTTGGGTATCCTTACCTTGGTAAGTGATTTTTCAAATACATCTTGAGAGGTGTCACTAAATGTCTCATAACATTAAAATAAGTTTATTTGTGACACAAAAGAAATTAATAAAAAATTATATTAATTATAAAATTTTGTCAAATTTCGTAAACTTGGTCAAATTAACAAATAAAGGTTTGAATTCCATTTAATTGAACTTGGATATTATAAAACATCTATAACATTGATTCCCATTTTGATACAGGGTGAAATATTTAGTTATAACTTACCGTAAACTTAACATTACGTCTATGAACAAGCACTAGGTCTGTTGTAGTTTTGGGTGTTTTACCCCCCTCGCACCCCCTAGAGTAGAGTTCTTTCGCCATCCCTGATTTATATATATTAATTATTAATAACTATTTACTTTTCTTACATTCAATTAATGTCAAATATGAATAGATTTAATATGCTTTAATATGCTTGCTCATTTCATATAACATACAAACGAGACTTCCTAAAAAAGGTTTCTGAGTGGGAAATCGCTGATATAAAACAGTGGATTTGTTGAATCAAATGAACTAGATTTTTTAAAATTATTAATTTAATAAAATTAAAATTTCCATTCAATACTAAATTTGAAATGAATTTTAGCCATTTATCAAAGAGTACCTAGAACAACAATTTCATTAGTTATATTATTGTTGCCCCTTACTAATATTTAAACGTTGGCAGGTTATTACTTTCTGATGGGTATATTTTGTCTGCATCTATATATCTATATATCTATATATCCATAGATTATATACAATATTATTGCGTTCATTGAATCGATAAAAATATTGTTTTTTGTCTTAAATTTTGTTTTTTATTATATTTTAATGGAAACGATAATCAAAAAATGCATTTTTCGATAAACACAACAATTTTTAATGACATTTAAATTTGATGTGAATTACAATAATATTTATTCAAATAAAACCCTGTAGTGAAGGACCGGTATTATAAAGGTTAGGATTTAGTGATGCAAAACTTCAAAGACTCAAATGATGTGCAAATCAATAGAATTATATAAAAAAATGCGGATATCAATGAAATTGTGCTGAAAATAATAGAGAATATGTGACGAGACTTCTGATCACTTGATTTGAGATTAAAACTAATATAAACTAAAATCACAAAAATATAAAAATACAAAATGAAAACCAAAATATAATTAAAATTTATATTTAAAAGTCTTTAAAAATCCTAAAACTGAGGTCTGATTAAAAACTGACAAAAACTTAATCGATAATTAATTGCACATATCTTTATGTAATAATATTAAATTATTAACAAGGATCAATTTTAAATGATTTTGATGGCACAAAGACTAGCTATAACTCAATAGTTATAGATTTCTAATAAACTTTAATTGACACTAATTTTATGTTTACTAAAGGACTGAATTAATTAATTAATTAATTATTTCATTAAATTATTTCAATTATTAATGATTTAAAAATTTGATTAGTTTTGCGAATTATGACACTTAACGCCAGGAAATGTAACACTTCGAGGAACAAAATCCAATTATTTCCCAAATTTTGTTGACTAGTTTTGATTTTCATATATCAATGGCGAACATTCATGAGATCAGAATAAAACATAAGACTCTTAATAATAGAGTATTTGTTTGGACAAAATGGCAATAATTAGCTTAAAGTCTATCGTAGGCTATGATTGAAGTGAATGTCGTGACTGACTCGTCATTCAAAGCCATTCCAAAACAATGTGACAAAACCAGAGTTCATTCGTTTTTTATCTTATTATCTCTGAGATCACCTGCACTGACGGCAGCGGCAGATGTATTGCTTTTACTGCCAACACTTCCCGAAGTATTAGATGAGTTGGAAGCAGGTGTTGGACTCGATTTCCCAGAAATAGTTTGTGTCACCGAACTATTCGAACCATTGGTGGCAGTGTTTTGACACACTCTGTGATGGTTTTCCCAATCTTTGTGCTGACAGAATGATCCACAGTATCTAGCAACATTACATCCACTGCACGTCTCACTCGCTTTTCGACCACAATTCCAACAATTCTATAATTAGTCAAATATTGAATATTTCTTTAAATCAATGGTAAAACTGACTTCCGTGGAATCCTCCTGGTGTGTTATGGCTGCCAACGCTTCCTCTGCCGCCTGTCTTCGAGCGTCTGTCACCAATTTCTCCATTTTGATTCGTTCTGCGGCCACCAATTCAGTTGCTTTGCTCTCTGCGGCTGAAACCGCTTTTTGCAGTTCAACCACTGCCTGACGTTTCACTTCATTGACGGCCTCTTCTTTCCCACAATTAAACAAAAATTAATTTAATATAAATTTAAAGAATAAAAATTTTCCGTTTAATGGAATATATAATAAGTGATGAAAACAATTTATTTTAGGTTTAAATCAAAAATACTTCAAAAGAAAAAAAAGTGTCTCTAATTTATTCGAAAAATAAATTCAGTTTTACTTAACTTTCTTATCAAAAGTGTTTTCAATATTTGTTTAAATAAATTCTCGCTTTTTATAACTTTTTTCAATATTTCTCTAACTTTTGAATTATAATTTAGGATTGAACAAGGGCACTTTTTTGGAGCACTTTATTTTTCATTCTTTACTACCAAGTTCATTTAAAAATAATAATACCCCTAATGGTCATTTATACATTAAATATTCACCTTTCCTATAATGTTGTATCATGGTCGACTCTCTATTATAAAGGTATTCAATGGATATCATTAATGTCTTTAAAGTGTAAATAATTTTCATTAAATTCTAATTTTCAACATTATATTTGGGTATACTTTTTACTGGCTCATATTTTCAAGCGCCTTTTAAAAAAAGTTCTAGCCTAAAAATAATTTAAATGCTAAGTATATAATAGTTTGAAGAGTTGTGACTAAATTAATGTTATGCTTGAATATTTGATTAAAGCAAATGAGTGAGTGTTGTGAGTGTGGTGACTGACCCATCTGTTTGTGAGAGCCTGGAATGCGTCTTATATCTGAAATTCGGTCGATTTCAGAGATGGCTGTTTTCTGGAAATGATTTGAAAGCAAAGTATCGATTCGTGATTTCTTCAGTTCATGAAAATCGTGAGAAGAGTGCGTTGAATGCGAGACATCTAAAGGGTTGAAGTGTCGGCTGCGAAGAGTCGGTAAATTCCAGAGCGCAGTATTGCTGTACTCATTGACTCGCGATTCACTCCTGTGTTGGAGTATAGCTAACGCTCTCTTTGTCTTCTCAACCATTCCGAGGATACAATTCAGCATCTTTTGGGACAAACAATTCATAAAATATTTGAATAATATTTAGTGAATGAGTTAGAGAAGGGGAGAAGGGATGGGACAGAAGGAGAGAAAGAGAGAGGAAGGGAGAGGGAGAGGGGAGAAACAGAAAAGAAGAGGAAAGGAGTCAAAATCACAATCATTTGTAATATTGTTTACAAAACTTGGAATTCATATATTGAATAGTTTTGTTATCCTTCGGGACTTAAATAAAGTCTCTTTTGTGGGAATTTTTTTTAATTTTATGAATATTTTTAAAATGAAGAGAACTTAAGAGATATTTAATGATTAATAGTCGAGAATTTTGTTGGAAATGAGAAGAATTGTGATAGAAATACATACAGTATTGATGTTTTTCCACTCTTCGTCCATATCCCTGTCGTCGGTGTAGTCTCTTTGAATTTGTGAGTAAAGTCCGACAGAAGGTCTGCAGTACTCCCTTTCAAATCTTTCTGCAACAGAAGAATATCTGTCGTTCAGATGTTCGGATGAATGGTTCCGACCATTAGTTGTTGCACTGTCTCTACTGTTATTCGAAGAGTGATAGAGAGCTGTCGTCGGACTAGAATTAGATTCTTCAAACACAGAGCGACCAGAAGTGGATAAATGTGAGTGAAGTATAGAGGGATTCCCCAAATGATGTGAGTGATGACCACTCGAGTGATGTAATAAAAGTGGGGCCAAACCGGCCGGACTCGAGCGTGAAGTGATTGTTGGACTGAGCAATGGTTGATGTCTTTTGGCTGGCGGTGGACCCGATTCCCGGTCCACAACTGATTCATTAAAACCATTTTCTTTGACTGAACTGTAAAATAATATTTGTTTTATGAGAAATGTTTTAAATTTTAAAAACAGTGTTTTCAGAGTTAAAAAGTTTTAAACATTACTTTAACTCATTATTTAGAAAAGAGTTAACCCATTAATAAATGATTTAATTTTGAAAAAATTAGAGCTTAAACTCAAATTAAAGTTTAGTTAAGGAAAAGATAATTCGAACAGAAGTGGAGCCCAACTAATAATCTATTTATTTAAATATAAGCGGAAATTAATGTTAAATTAAAATAATTTGAGTCATAGACTAAAGGCAAACATCTTTTGATTTTCTAAAGAAGAGTAGAGTCAGGATATTCTCTGCAGGACTTTTCATATCAATTGAGTCAAATGAAAAACATGTGCCCTTTATTTATACAATTAAATGGTTAAACACTTCTCCTAAACCCTATTTGACTGAATCCCATTACTTCTTCAAAAGTGAGAATTGAGTGAAAATTTTAACTAAACCTAAACTAATGATAACTAACCCAAACCTATCCTTAAATTAAACTAAACTATTGTATAGGAAAACTTGAATTCCGATGATTTTTAGCTAGCTAATTTTAATATCTATAAAGGCTTTTAAATTTTGGGAGAAATTGTGACAGATCAAATCTATTAAAACAAAATTATTCAAAATGCATACAAGTTAAAAATCTGCAAGATTCAATCTTAATTATTTTTGTAATGTATATATATTTTTAGTTATTTATAATTTTGATTCCAAATTATGTCTAAAATTTATGGTCACTTTTCATGAATTTTTTTTAAGTCTTATTAATTAAGTTTTATTATTATTAAGATTTGAGGTGAAGTAAATTATGTGTAAAATATTTTTCATTAGAAAAATTGACAAGTTAGTTATCAATTATTCATTTATGTTTTGTAAGATTTCATTAATATAATACTCGAAAAATTAAAGATATTTTGACCGACAATTCATTTAAGAAAATGTTTCGTTAATTTCAAATTTTTAAAATTTATTTAATAATTCGTTTTATTTTCTTAAATTTATTTCAATTATTTGAAAATTGCATTTCTCTCTAAAAATTTTGAGAAATAGTGCGGAACTTCTATTAACTCAATAAATAAAATATATTTTTAATTAAATTTTAATTCTAAGTTAATGAGTCATTAATAATGACATTACCTAGTCCACTTTTTTGTAGCAATAATTATATGCTAATTAATTATAATATTTTAAATGTATTCAAAGATATTAAAATTAAATGAGTGTTGACTCACATTTCAGGGGAGAGTCTTCTTTTGTGATTATCTTTCGCGGATTCAGTTCTTTGAAAGATCTCAAAGGGTTCTCCGATGGAAATGGTATTTGTTTGAGGACTGCAGTCAAGAATGAGGGACTCGTGTTCTCTAAGATATTGTGCGGGACTTGTTTTGGCCAAACGGGCGAAATGAACGATATCTGTCTGAAGAACCGGCAAATGGAGTTTCAAAAAGGGAATCACATACGGTCTGAGCGGATAATTTGTGATTTCTTGGATTTTGTGATGAAATTCTTCTGTAGTTATCGTTGAGTTCTAAAAGTTTATCGAAATTATTCTCTGATAAAACGAAACTAATTTTAAGTATTTTTAAATCGATATAAAAAGGTGTGAATATTGTCCCTAACTTTTCAAAGTGTGTCAAAACAGATGCTTTGATAATAGAGATGGTATTTAATTTTAATGATTAGGCGGAAGAGGGGTTCAAACCTCTTACAACTTCAATAGTTAAACAATTTTCTACAACAAATTCAGATATAATTATATTTTTAAGATAAAGTGTTGATTACGAAATTACATGACTTTCTGTAAATTTCTGAAAATTCCTTTAGAGATAAGTTTAAAATAATTTCATTGCTTTGATTGCAATCTTTAAAATTTGTTGAATATATAGAGTTATAATTGAATTATAAAAACCTAAAATATCTAAAATCTAACAAAACATGTGTTTCTCAACAAAATCAGATGATTTGACTGAAATTAGTGTAAAAAAGAGATAATTTTATTCATTTTTAGCACAAGTTTTTAATTATATTACAATAATAGCACTAATTTTTTGTTTCGTCTGATTTTTTCAACAAAACAAATGTAAAGTCGGAAATATAATAGTTTTACGAAGGACTACATCTCAATGTTAAATCCAAGATTCGATCAAGGTAAATTTATCATTAAAACCTGCATAACCCTCAACACAATATTTAAATTATTGTTTTTTATGTATTAAAAATTTTATCATTTGATAAAAACAAGAAAAGGAATACTTTTTATTAAAAAGGCAAGAGCATTTTTATATTGAATTAATTTGTTGAGCGAATAATCATTTATAGGAATCGATTAATTTTAATGAGAAGACATTAAATTAATAAATACTTTAATTAATAAAATGTATGACACGTTTTTTCTTTTTTAAAAAAAGAAGAAATAAAAAAAATGAATGATTACTTACAACGAGTCCGATAACAAGTGCTCTGACTCTATCTCCGCATTCACTGGAGATATCGTTAGCGAACTGATAGAGAGTCGTAAGAAAGCGCTTCAATTTACTGATCTGTCGAACAGTTGATGAGCCGATCGGAACCGAATCATTTGAGTTCGATAGTAAAGGAGTTCGAGTAATCACATGAGGATTGGGAGGAGAGGGTGATAGAGATGTTTTGCTGCTCAAGTGATTCGGTGGCGAAGGATTTCCGTTTGAATTCGCTATAAATTTATGTTCAAATTATTAGAAAAAAAACTTAAATTATATTAAAATATTTGATACCATTTTTGGCAATCAATCCATTTGTGCTAAAATTGTTTGTAGTCTGTGGGGGAGGGGTTGCGATCTGAGCCAACTTTACTTCTGATGGAGAAGTTGGCATTGGATTGGATGAGATGGCAATTGATCGGACCAGATCTAAAATATAGAATAAATAAATGTGAACTTGGTTAATTTAGAGAACCTTTCTTCCAGACAGGCATTCCTAAATATACAGTCATTACATAAGGAGTGAGTGGTTGCTATAACTGTTAACTGTTTCAACAGTTTGTCAATTGTAAAACAGATACTAATAATGAATTAGTTATGTAAAGGACACACAATTTTGTAAATATTGAACAAAATTTGAGCGCAAGTGAAGCACATCTCAACAGCACTTCTATATGTTTGCCAATAATTCTATAACAGAATAACAGTAACTATAAGACAGGTATAGACTATATGGTAGTATTAAAGAACCACTACTACTATCATAATATGCAGAGCACAGTTTACAGGGAGTGAAACATCTGTGGCACAATCATGTGAAGGTAGCCACATGTCAGTGCTCGGGTCGAACTGATGAATAAATGAAATGTCGCACAGAATCTACTCCGACATCGATAACAACCTGAAGTTAGAAACCGAGAGCTCTCATCGAATAACAAAATTACTTTTTTCTTATTTATTGTATTTATTATATTATTTCTTAACTCTCTATTCATATAAGGCTTTAATATTAATGTCTTCACTGAGAGAACAAACACTCCGTCCGAGAGTTTAAATTTGTTGTAAGTCTTAGTCTTGAAATAATTGTATATTTGTTTAGTTTTGGTATAAATTTGGGTCTTATTTATTAGATCAGAATATATTGTTTCCTATAAAAAGGATTAGAACTCAAATGAAATGTTTCACAACTAATAAACAGAGGATATGAACGCATTCTCCTCTCATATGAGAACATAAACGATGAATAGTGTTATGTCTGTACTAACTATTTGTCTCTTTCTTAGACTTCCAGCTATTTATATAAAATTGAAGAATATATATATCGATACTCTTTTCGTAGTTATATTTCGTTTATTCTTCACTAAATTGTCTTTTGTGTGAAAAATAGAGGATTTAAGCAAAATATTTGAGTCGATAATAGACGGAAAGTTGCAAGAATTTAATTGCAAATATGTAGTGAAGGGAACATAAAATAGTAAAACAGGTGTCAATTATTTTAGTGAGAATTTCAAAATACGTTCGCTTTGTTTAAAACCTAAATATATATTAAATTCAAACGTTTCTTAAGTTTTTCAAAAACAAGAAATAAATGAGAAAATGACGTATGGATACTATGGATTGCCTATGGATTGCCTATCGCTCACTGAGTCAGTCAAGTGGTGAACAAGAATTAAAAATAGAGCAAAAAATTATTTTTATTTATCAAACATTTATTATCAAAACATATCAAACATTTGCCTTTTATTCCACTTTTTATATCTCTTTGAAATAAAACAGCAAATATGCAAACAAACAGAACAAGACATCTGTGCCCTCGACTATATGTTTCATAAATGAAATTAAAGACGATCGAAATGACAGAAAACCCGCATTTATTGCAAGAGTAACTGAAAATATGGTAACAGCAAACCCGCACAACTCTGAAAATCAAAGACTACTCTATATATGTTTTTTATATGTTCTCTATTATCAGAAAATTGTGTGAAAATATCTGAATGTAATGATTATCGAATTCATTGTTATATGAAAGTATCGAAAGCGGAGGACAGCCGTCAAATTGTCGGAACCATTGGATACGCTTTCACTCAATTACAACATTAAATATAGACATTTATATATAGATATATATCATGTCTGCACTAAAAATACATATTTTTGGACAAAATTTTCTCAAATAATTATTTGACGAAATGTGAGAATACAATAGTTTTTCGATCATTTATTTAATACAAACATTTGAGAGAACATAAGTTTCTATTGATTTGAAAGAATCTATTATTAGAAATAATTTATAATAATTAATGAGTGATTAGAAGTCATTTACAGGAAGGCTAACGAATCTTCATTTTTATGTCTACTCTTTTCCTATCTATAGTTGTGTTTACTCTGACGTCTACTTCAAAGGCAAACATAAGTTATTCGTTGTATGCCTTCAATTGCTTACCATTTGAAGTAATAATTACTTTTGTGGCAAATTATATACACAATATTGAGTTACATTTGCTTTAAGCACCTGTTAGAACACATTTGTCTAAATATGAACTCTTGTGAATCATTTTGAGCCAAAAGCTGATCAGCTTATTATTAATAACAAATATTAAACATTTTTCGTATTTAAAGCTAGTGTTGTTTAAGGCACCTGGTCTTCAAGGCTCTCCATGTGATCAACATATGCCGAATAGCATGAGTTTCGTCATAAAACATATCTTCCAAATGAAACATTGAGTGCACCGTTTTGTCAGTCATCTTCAATAGGTTTTGACACCTGTTTAATCACATTTTAAAGCATTGGCTCAACTCTGCTAAAGCTATTTCATTTAAGTCTGAACAATCGTAGTAAAACGTACAAAAATAGTGTCTATTAATTGGAGGGAGG
>JAQIXI010000723.1:0-19057 GCA_034700165.1 Galumnidae sp. Gr-Ori-00277 | reverse complement strand
ATAAATGCTATTAATTTATGTTCACTTTTTGCTGGTATCAAATTCTCTCTTTCCTCCACTCAATGTATGGGAAGAAATAAGAGATCACTTTTAAGTGATTTCAGTTTCAATTGTGCTGATCAACAACTCGGTTAGAGTCTGAAAGTTCCACAAATACCAAAGTTTTTGGTCAACTATACCATTGTGTCAAACATAAGTCATTACTCATGACTTATCACTTTTTAATTAACGAAAATTGTTTCGATCTTTTTTGAAAATAACGCCTTTCAAACCCTCTCTTAACCCCCACTGGAGTTATACCGTTTGGTTATTCTTGTTTTTAAGTTATCTAGGAAAATCTTTATTTTTTATTTAGCATTAAATCCTTTTTAACACTAATTTATTGTAAAAATATTAAATTTAATAAATGAAATAAATCGCGAGAATTCAAACTTTTAAAACGGTTTAAAGTCTCAAAACTCAGACAACTTTCCTCTACTCAACACAAAAGTCTTTAGATTAGAACTCTTTCGATATGAAACAAATGAAACAAATAGTAATCATTGGACTAATGATCGGATTATTTGTATTGAAGTCACAAATGAATGACTTTTGTTCAGAGTTTGAAAAAAACGGCTTTAAAGTGGACTACACTTTAGACTACTTGTATGTAACCGAAAGTAGTCAAACATTTGTAAACTATACAAACAAATTATTTCTGATTATTGGAAATAATTACTGGAATATTCAAATCGATTATAACGGAAGTGTTTATGAGACAAGTCTTAAATCAGAGGGATTTGTGAGTGAAGAAGCGTTTGGAAGTCAATACTTCTTAACTTTTGGTATCCTCTCTAATGAGAGAAAATACAAATTTGGTTTCATTAGAGTTCGTTAATTCATTTCAATTCATTTTCGATAACTTTTTATTTATTACAGAAAAATGATTCCATTATAGAGTGGAAAGAAGTGGACATAAATCCCGATTCCTTCGGCAAAATAAGTGTCAAACTTTTGGGAACGGAATCTTTTTATTTCAAAGATTTTCACCCGACTCTATCTCTCTGGACGTGGAATAACATTAGTATTTCAATGACTAGAATAGTATTTATCAGTCAAACCGAGGAATCAAAAAACTTCGTCCGAAAGTATAAAATCCAAGATTTCGAAGGGGGAAAGCCTTCAACAAAACAATATCAGAATATTGAGCGCCAGAAAGTGGTCAAGTCTTCGATGGGTAACTTTGAATCATTTGGGATTTTCCTTGCTTACATTAAAAACCAAAAGGAACACAAAAGTTATTACCTAGTTTACTACGTCAATAACAAATCTATCGAATATTGTGTTACTCTCTATGAAACTAACCCTGTTAATATTGACGCTCAATTAGGAAATGCAAGTCTTTCTTCTTTTAAGAAAATCATTAATTAATTGCTTTGAATTAGTGCTCAAACATTTTGATAGATTGCACTTCAATTCCTGGGGTAAGACTCAAACAACAAAACTGTAAAACACTAATATTTGAAATATTCATTTTAAGAGCGATTCAACGACTAAGGCTTCGACTGGAAGTTCTAGTACTGAAAGTGAATTGGCCAAGGAGTCTCAAAAGAAGTCGCCAAAGATTTGGGTTTTTGTGCTGATTGTTATTATTTTGGTCACTATTTTGGTTATCATCGCTTTTGTGGTCTTTTGTTTCATTCAAAAGAAAAGACCAAAAAAGGAGAAAATGGAGAAAACGAAGAAAATAGAGGAAAAGGGGGATAAAAAGGAGGTTAGCCTTCGCTCCAATTAACAAACATAAGACATCGAAAAGTAAACATCCATTCAATACAAAGACATCAAAATTTTATTTATTATTTAAAATATTATTTAATTGAATAAAATTCTATTGAATTTATTTCTAAATGAATATCTCTTCTATTGATTTCTTTTTCAAAAATCCTTTGAATCAATTAATCAAATCTTAGATTTGATTCAAATCATTTGATTAAAAGTTATTAATTAAATTGAAACCTGGTCACATAAATGAAAACTTAAAGTGCAATTTCCCACATAAAATGAGTAATAATTCTCATTAACAAAACGAGCTCTAATTGAAATGAGTTTGATATCAATAATATGGTACCATTTTTATGACTTTTTCGTGAAAATGCCAGAACTTATAAAACAAAAAACGACATCAAAATTAGCTTAAAAACAAAAGTTATTAAACTAAACCACGAAATTGTTTTATAATTTAATGATATTTAAGTCATTCTTTTTATATTTAAACGAAGAATTCCATTGATTTAGAGTTGAATCCAATTTTCATAATATAATTCACATTAATTTTATTTTACCCCAAATTATTAATAGAATCATTAAATTTGTCACAAAACTAACTTAACTGTAATTTTAATTAATGTTTCATTGAATTACATAATAAGTTTAAAATTCATAAGAAATGATTTGTCGATAATATATACATGTATTGGAAAATTGTTTCAAAATTTGAAGGTCTTTTGGTTAGTAAAGAGTATTCTTAGAATACTTTAATCTAATAATATATATGTCTGTGTGAGTATCTGGCAATCAAAGAGTACCTCCAGTGGTAGCCAATGGCAATCCATGGCATTTAATTTCAATTCTTTGTTTATTCAGACAATTAGTTAATCTTTTGGTTAAATAATGGAACGAATAAAAAAGTGATACCACTTTTCATATAAAATAAATATTTAAATAATTTTTTGTTATTATATTGTTTCAAATAAATGAGTTCAAAATATAGTGTATTTTGACTAGGTATTGACTAGGTAACATTAAAATATTTAATAACTTCTTATTAAAATAAATATCAGTCCCAGTACATTTTATATGTTCAGCAAATTTTCTTACATTTTATTGTTCGATATATAGAGATTTTTTTGTACATCGATTATTACTAATAATTTATTAGTAATAAATTATTACTAATATAGGATGGAAAAAGGGATGGAAAAAGGGGTGAAAAAAGGGATGGAAAAAGGGGTGAAAAAAGGGATGGAAAAAGGGGTGAAAAAAGGGATGGAAAAATACATGTATTTTGAAAACGGATTTGTATTTTTCGTATTTTTCTGTTTTTTCTTGTAGAGGGCTAGGGCATTTAAATATTATTGGATTTTTTATTGGTTCTGTAAGAAGAATAGTTAAATGTTATTTTAACGCCAAAATTAATAAAATCAGTTAAAAAATCAAAATTTTGGGGACTTTTTATTCAATCATAAAAAATATGTGAACAAAACCATTGATGTGAAGCACATTAATGTCATCGTTATATAAAGTGTCAAAATCATGTTTTAAAAAATGAGTTTTATTTAAAATAATAAACTTTATTACGTTTAGAATTTGAATAAAATATGTCTGGGGGTCTAACTCGAAAAATACGAAAACATTACTGGAACAAAACGGTATCAAATTTTTTGTATGGAAAAATACATGTACGTGTATTTTGAAAACGGGTTTATATTTTTCATAGAAAAATACAGTATAATACACCATGTATTTTACATACTATATAATGCCTGCCATCCCTAGCCATCCCTAATTATTACTAACTTACACTATAACTAAATGTACGAATATAAGGGTTAAAATTCTGGTAAATTTGTATTTAATTTAAGAATTAAGAATTGACACAATTCTGTATAAATAACTCCAGAATCTGTTATCACTTTAAAAACTAACGTTTTATCACAAAATAATAAACAGAATTGATTTGGTATTCATCGAAATATCTCAGAGGAAAGTATTTGAGATTAGCCCCTAAGGGCCACATCTATTCATAGATTAAAACAAAGATTTTTATACCGTTAGGACTTGGAGTGACTAAAATTAAAATATTACATACATGTACTAGATTACTATTATATAGACTACTATTAGTTACATAATAATTAGTCTATAATAATCATAACTTAGATCAATATCCCTGAGCATAGCGTTGTTTAATTTTACTCCAAACCTTGTTTAATGATTATTTTTGTCTCACTTTGAGTAGAATAAGTGAAATGCCCTTGTCTAGAAATAGAGTCGTTATATAATATATAAACGACAAATAAATGACTTTCAAATCTAATTAAGAAGTATTCGATTTCCACTTAATTATATAATCTCTTCTTTTAGTAGTTATTAAAAAATGTTTGATTCAATTCAAGGATATCTATGAAATTGTGTTTAAAATAATGGTTGCAAATGTTAAAATGATCTGTCTCTTATTATAATTTATAATTATATACCTCATTGTTATAAAATATTCCTATCCTCTAAAGTTTCTAGAACATTTCTAGAACTTTCAGAAGAAGACTTAGTTTTAAAAATATAATTGAAATATAAATTAAATACAAGTCTTTTGAATATTGGAATTAAATAAATTGATTACTATTTGGATGCCATTCATAAAAACAAGTATTGTATCAATTGAACCATAATTTTGGAGACAAATTTTGATTTAAAACGAAATTCTAAACAAATATAGTTTAACCTTGTTAAATTTACAATTATTTCATGTAAAAATAATGACCATGCTAATTTTAATATTCATTTTGATTTACTTTAGAATTTATGGGTTTTTTTCTATTAAATGACATAATTTGTGGTTTGTTTTCATTGAACTCAAAATAGTGAATGAAATTTGAAATTCAATTGAATTTTAGTTTAAATTTAGTTAAAAATTAGTTTAAATTAAATTAAATATCGAATATAATGAGTGATACGAATCCAAATCAAGATATATGTGATATGTTAATAGAACTTGGTAAGAATGAATTGGCAAATGATTTGGAGAAAGGAAAGTTTAAAAACCAAGCGTACAGAAAAGCGGCCAAAAGTCTTAGTGTTTATCCAAAACGTATTGAATCGGCAAAAGAGGCGCAGAAGTTGTCGGGCGTCGGACCTAAAATCGCTCAAAAGATTGAAGAGTTTGTGAAAAACGGGACAATACCTCAGTTTGAAAAAGTGAAACAATCGGAAACCAATTTAAACATAAATGAGTTAATGAGAGTCTCAGGAATTGGTGTCAAAATTGCGGCCAAACTCTGTAACGACGGAATTGATTCCATCGACAAATTAAAGACAGTGGCCAACACTCTAACCTCTCACCAAAGAATTGGTCTCAAATATATCGAAGACTTTGAGAAAAAGATTCCGCGAAAAGAAATTAAAGAAATTGAAAAAATTATTTCCCAAAAAACAAATGAATTAAATAAAAATCTTTTGATGACTATCTGTGGTTCGTATCGAAGAGGACTCGAACAGAGCGGAGACATCGATGTCTTAATTTGTCATCAGAAGATTACTTCCGAACAAATGGATCCTCAAATAACTTATTTAAAAAATTTAGTTAAAAGTCTTGAAAAGTGTGGTCTTATAACTGATAGGATCTCTTTGGGGGACAAAAAGTTTATGGGTGTCTGTCAACTATCATCAGATCGACCGCACCGTCGAATAGATATTATGTTTCTTCCATTGGATCACTATTTCTGTGGTATTCTCTACTTTACGGGAAGCGCTACTTTTAATCAAAGAATGAGAGGACGCGCTAATGAAATGGGGTTTACTTTAAATGAATACTCATTGAGAAAATTTGGAGAAACCGGAGTTCCCGGAGAACCGATTCCTATCAGCTCTGAAGAAGAGATATTCGAATACATTGACTTTCCTTATAAAAGCCCTGAAGACAGAAATGAATAGTTTTCCCGAAATATTTGATCTCTGCTTCGATTATAAGTTATTTTTCTTTATTTTGATTTAATTTATTATTTGTCTTCAAAACAATTAACTAACAATTGTTGAGACTTTTGACCAAAAGATTTACTTTTTTTTGTTATTTATTAGAATTAAAAATAATTAATATATTTAAGTAATTCGAGTCAAAACATATTTCGAAATTTAATATAAGTCTAAAAAATTAGTTGAAGTTCTTATGAGGAGTTAAAAGTCTGAGAGCGATGTCCTTGAGATCAGATCTGTTAACTCTTCGTCATAATGACGTTCTATAAAAAGATAAAATTTTTGTCGAATTAAATGTCTTTGAAGACCGGTTTTAACCATTGGATCAAAAGATTTATTTACAGGTTTGTGGTTAAGCAAAACAATAGCCCAAAGCAATACTTTTAATAAGAGATCACATTTCGCCACAAATGCCATCATTTCTTAGTTATCACTTCTCTAAGAGTTTATGCAATTCTCTATTTTCTTACATTAAATGTAAGTGAGATCTGATTGAGTTCGGACTCATTTTATTTCAGATATTTTAGGAAGACTTTTATAGTTAATATTGACTTTTTATATGCTCTTGGAATTGGAATTTTTCTCACAGTTATTCAAATTTTTGGCTTTTTATCAAAAATAGTCTCATTTTGAAAATCATTCGATGATTTGTTTCAATAAAATAATATTTTCAGTAAACGATTTCTATATCTATTATTAAAAGTTTTAAAATTATGTGAACTGAAGTCAAGATTTCAGAAGTTTTTCGAAGTTCTCTAAATATTTGTCAAAAAACAAAATGGATTTGAGAAGAGAACAAAGAAGTAGAAGAGGGGAGTGGGCAGTCCTCGTATCGCCAAAAGCCAAACTAACCGTAAACCCGATCCGATCGGTGGTTGAAACGCTTAAACTTGAACCAAACCCAGAGAAGCAAATGATTCCACTTTCTATCGGTTTAACCCTTTTTTTGTTTTCATAATTATTGCAAAGATTTTTAATTCTGTACTTCAGGCGATCCGACGATTTTCGGTAATTTGAAGCCATCGGAAGAGATAACGAATGCCATAATTGAAAGCGTTAAGTCTTATAAAAACAATGGATATTTTCCAGCGGCCGGTTCTGAAGAGGCCCGGAGTGCCGTCGCTCAGTATTGTTCAGTGAAAGGAGCAGAACTTGAGGCTAAGGTGAGAAAATTAGTCAATAAGATCACACCACTTCTTAGATTTTTCAATTGATACCTTACAAATAGAAGGTCATTTTCTTTTCTACCTGAGTATTTCCAAGGGCAAACCACTATTTTCTTTACTCATTTAAAAGCAATTTATTAGTTGGAAATAAACATATTTTTAATAATAAAATATTTATTACATAATTTCTGATTAATAATAACTAATTATTTGTAAGAATACTATTTCTGATAAGTTCTGTGTCTGGAAATGTAGAGTATTTGACTGAAATTAGTTGGACTTCAGTCGGTTAGTAACAGTTGGTTTGACTCATATTTCTTTGAAATATTGGACGTGTTTTGAATGAATGAACAACTTTTTCGTCAAAACATTATTTTTTTTGTTTTGAGACAAACGTTTATTAAGAAATTTCTAATGAATTCTAATAATTTTTAAGGACATTATACTAACGAGTGGTTGTTCTCACGCACTGGACTTATGTATGACTGTATTGGCTTATCCTGGATGCAATATTATAGTTCCGAGACCGGGATTTCCATTGTATGAAACCCTATCGTCACTAATTGACGTCGAGATTAAATATTACGATCTGTTGCCGGACAACAATTGGGAAATCGATTTGAATGATTTGGACTCAAAAGTGGATTCAGAGACGGCGGCCATCATTTATAACAATCCGTCCAATCCTTGCGGTTCAGTGTTTTCTCGACGACACATATTAGACTTCTTAGCGATCGCTGAAAAGCATTTTCTTCCCATAATTGCTGACGAAATATACGAAGACTTAGTCTTTGAAGGAAATCACTTTTATCCGATTGCATCGCTCACCACAGAAGTACCGGTGCTCTCATGTGGGGGAACCACCAAAAAGTAGTGCCAATAAAATCCTATTTTTATCATAAAACTTTTTAAAACTCTTTTATCAAAACAGATTTTTGATTCCTGGCTGGAGGTTGGGGTGGATTCTCATTCACGACAAACGCTCCCGATTTGGTCCCGAAGTATGTTTTTATTTATTGTTTAAAATTACTTCAATTTATTATAATAATTAATTTTTTTACTTCTAGTTAAGACAAGGTTTAAACGCTTTGGCCCAAAGACTTGTGGGGCCAAACAGTTTAGTTCAGGGATCGCTTCCACGGATTCTCAACAGTACTCCCAAAGAATTCTTCGATGAAATCAAGCAATTTCTTTGTGTAATTTAAGAATAACTTAAAATATTTAATATTCATTTAAATTGTTTAAATCAGTTGAACGCAACCCTCGCTTTTGAATCATTTAAACGAATGCCAGGAATGGATCCGGTGATGCCCTCGGGTGCCATGTACATTATGGTCAGAATCGATATGAGATATTTCCCAGAATTTGAATCCGACATTAAATTAGTTGAGAGACTGGTCGCCGAAGAATCAGTATTCTGTTTACCCGGAAAGTGTTTCAAATATCCGGGTTATGTAAGAGTCGTTCTGTCGGTTCCAACCGATATGTTGAGGGAAGCGCTCAATAGAATCGAAAATTTCTGCGAAAGACATTTCGTGGGTATTAATGGCTGTTAAACATCGAAATTAAATGTATTATCAAATATTTAATCAAATAATGAGTTCTTAGTTTTTATTCATTTATTTTTGTTTTACTTAAAAATATTTTATTTTTTGATTACATTTTATAAAAAATTATTAAAATTTTTCTGTTTTTAAATAAATACTTTTATAAGTTTATATAAAATTTATAATAATTTAGTAAAGAAATTCTTTATCTAAATATTGAAAATTTTTTTGAAATAAATTTTAATTTTAGAAATATTTGTTTATTTTATCCAAACATTATTTAACAATAAATATATTAAATGTTTATTAATATATAAAAATTCTTAATCACATTATTAAAAGTATTTTTAATGGAAAACTTATTAACTTTTGACTCAAGTATTGGTCAACTGATCCAACACTACGTGAGGAGTGACACGTCTGACCATGACTTTAATAGTGATTTACGTGACTCCTTTTGTCCTACACTAACCCTATTTGACCTCTATTTGTCCTCTAAATGACCTCTAATTGATTTTCAAAAAATGAACCAAAAATGAATATTTTGAAGACTACGTAATTGACCTCTAAATGAGTGTTTGTCCTCTAAATGACCTTTAAATGACTTATTATATAATATATTATGTAATCATTATGTAATTCGAGACGAAAACTGTGTGAATCAGGGATGGCACCGACCCTAAGGGAGGGGTGAAATGGTCAAAATACCCTACCCTAGAGCAAAAAACCTCGACAAACCTAGTGCTTGTCCATAGAAGCTAATGTTAAGGTATGAAAACCTTCAGGGGGTATTTTGCCAATTTTCCTCTCTCAGGGGGTATTCCAGAATTCGGAAGTTGGCCACCCCTGGTGTGAATTGATTCAATTTTTTGTGGAAAATTTGTGATCATTTAGTCATTGTTTAGCCACTTATCAAAAGATATTTTCAACTTTTCTCAACTCTTAGAATACGTAAACATAAGACCAGATTTTGTGTGATTTTACGGATATTGTGGTCTTATTGATTGAACTTAAGTACAAAGTAGTTGAATGATTTCATTATTAATAATAAAACTTTGATTTAATAATTTTAATGACATTTAATTTGATGTCTCTTTAAATGTAATGAATTCTTTTTAAATAATTTTATTGATAAACAAAATTTTAATATAAAATAATTAAAGAATGCATTTATTCTAAATATAAATTAATTTCATAAAAATAAAACTTTCGTTAAATTAAATTTTAAAAACAAATTCATCTCTTCTTTAGTCATCGAAATCCTAAAAAATATGAAAATTTTTAAAATATAGCTTTTCTTAAGAAATCAGTTCTGACCAAATGGTGTGGAATTGCGTTAAGAATTGATTCAAACATTAAATTATGACTAATATGAACACAGAATAAATGAAGTAATAAAATAAACTTTCCATTCATTCTTTAATGAACTAATTATTGAAACATTAAATAAAATGGATTTCAATAAAATTAATTTTAACTTTGAAAAGCAATTTATGAAAAAATGAGTCAAAATATACTTATTATTGTGAATCAATTTAAACTTTAAATCATCAGTGGTTACACTTTTCTATACGTTAATGGCAGTACCGGCAGTGATACACACGATAGGGTCTATTTTATCACTTTTATGGTCTGATTTAAATTTTTGATTTAATTCTGTGTTTTATTTTTGAAATTATGTTTTTAAATATATTGATTTTTTTTAATTGAGGACATCATAACTTATGATTCATAAGAAACATTTTGATCCAGGTGCCATCTTGATATCGCTTAAAATAAAGTAGGTAGAGGGCATCAAATTTGAAGATTATTTTACAATATATCAACAATATATACATCGATTCCTATTAAATTGATCATGCCCATTACGAATATCATTGTTAAAAAACTGAATCTCTTAAGACTTAAAAGATATCCAGGAAAACTTTAATTAAAGTTTAATGTTTGCTAAAATATAATAGGAACAAGCTAAAAATTAAACATTTGAACAAAGATTAAAATTATTTTTATACTTTGGTAGAGAAGAACATCAATTTTTTATCTGAAATGTCTTCGAAATCCATATTTCAAAGAAAATTCGTTACATTAGATAACAATCGAATTTCGTTCGATATATACCTCGATTAAAGCTAAAATTTTTATCTTATTCTTTCATAAAATCAAACTTAAATGTATTTATTATCTTTTATTTCATGGTTTTTGATATAAAATTAAAGGTTTTCATTAATGACTTTTAAGTCTTAAAAGATAAAAACTTTTAACCTTCATATTCTTAATAAGCATGCCCAAATTAGAGAAAATATATGTAAATGTTGTCGATATATTGGAAAATAATTTTTTACTCTGATGCCCTCTACAGACTTTATTTTAGGATCAATCAAGATAGCACCTGGATCAAATTGTTTCTAATAGTGTCCACTATGTAGATACAATATTTAAATATAAAAACAAATTTAGTTAATTTTGGGGTGAACGTGGTCATTTCAATATATTTTCTTTTGAATTATGATGAATGCGATGACGTTAATGATATGATACTGATCAGTACTTTTCTTTACAATAGAGTTTTGACCATGATACAACGTATATGACAATCTTTAATATATAAATGATTATTAATGAGTAGAGTTTTTAAATGAACTTGGTAATAGTAAATTTATTTAAGAATGAAATATTAAATTGTCCCATAAACCTTTCTTTTTCCGATACTAATTTATAGTAATCTAGCTAAGTTATGTATTTGTTACTCATGCTGTTTATGTTTTCCTTACTTTTCTAATGCCTAACTCTTTGATATAAATTTAATCTAATTCTCTATTTTGTAGTCTGTCTTTTGTTATGGTGCGCACACTTTTTCTATGTATACTATTGTCCTTGTTCAAATAAATGTTTGTGACTATCATTTCTGTGTCTACAATATTTCAGACATTGAATTGATTTTTTGGTAGAAAATCTTTTGACAAATTTTATCAAAAAATATATTTCTATTAATCCATTCATTATTTTTTGGTAAAACTAAACCACTTTCGGATTGAGATGTAATTAAAACTGAGTTCAATGAACTTATTTAGAATTTAGAATAATTATTGAATTAGTAATAAATAATTGAGTGCTAGGTACTTTCAAATATTAATATAATTTCATGCCTTTTAGAATAGTTTAGGAACACTGAGTAGAGTTATTATTCTGTGCTATAGTTTTCATAAGTAATGAATAATTACTGCTTTAAAATTAGATACGGCTTTTGGGGCCCATCTATAGGACTGATGTTAGGAATAATTTGCAAAACATGTCCAGTGCTTAATGAAAACTATTGTCATTCTGTTTGGAGCAACTCTTTTGTATGATTGGGATCACAGAAGAGATCAATATTGTCGACCAAATACATAGAATTAGTCCTTATTGGGAACGAGTGATGAATGCGTTGCAAATGTGTTGGCTTTGTTTGTCTGTATTAGTCTCTAATACTTAATATCAAACATTTATAAAATCAAGTTATTAGTTGTGCATAAAATTGTTGCCATAAAACCGACAACAAATGTAATGGTTTTGCTTAAAGTATGGCCTAAAGTATGGCTATTAAACAGAAGAACATAGAGTTGATCGACGGGGAACTCATATAAGTAGTGTTTGGCTCATGAAGTGACTGCAAATTTCCGAGCGGTCAGCTCTGAAAAGCAGAGCATTTGCCACATGTCTGACGTTCTCCACTACTGATGTCCTACAGAGTGATCACTGGATTCAAAGACTAAACATTAAGAATCGGAAGAATGTAGAGAACGTTCGCATATAAAGGCATATAAAGGCATATAAGGCTCGATATCTAACGGAGCGTTCAGTTGAACCAACAATGACTAAGTCTATGACTCTCTGTGGGAATCATTATTTACTGCCATTTATATACACTTAATATTATGGCTAACGTGTAAACCATAGGAGTGTTGTTCATCAAAATGTTTACAATATTTTTGACATAAGTCTCGAATAAAGTCTCAATAAGAGACACAATATGTTAGGAATTCACTCATATTTTTAAGAAAACATCAAAGACTTAGTTTTTGGTACACACTTTGCAATCACTCTTCTCTTTAACCCCAAACTAATGCTGTAATTAATTTTAGTTTTGAGACAAACATTAATTTGTCTGCTTTTGTGACAACTTGTCATTTGATGATTAAGTAATTCAAATAAAAAATAGATAAAACTCATACCAAATGATTAATTACTGCAAAAACATAACCTTTTTATGTCTTCGAAATCATTTGCGAAACATATCAACGAATAATTATTTAAAATAAAACAATTTTTTGCTCTTAATTTCATTGGATTTTGTGTTAATTTATTTTTCAAACATTATTTAAATGAAATAATTATACATAAATTTACTCCCAATATGTTATACATTTGGAACATTGTTTTAAAATGATCCTTGTTCATTTTTCATTCAAATAAAATATGAAAAATGACTTTTGATTTCATTGAGAAATACATTTTCATTAATTTTAGAAATTCTATAATTAAATAAAATGGATTTCATAAAAACTAATTTTTATTAAAATTGAGTTCCTAGGTGCAAACGTGGCATTTCTACACAAAATCTCGAGGGCTATTTATTAGCTAGAATTTATCTGGAACCAAACTCAATTTTTGGAATTCAAAGTATTCTTAAAAGTGATAAACAAATGGAAATACTCGACGAACAGAGCATTTAATAATTGATTGCGTGATTGCTTACAAACTGATAACTTGTGATGCGCTCAGCCCTCAATAGATTGACAGTCAAATGTATGGCCACCACTGAACTCATGATTACCTTTAAATTCTAATAAACAGTGCATTAAATTCGAGTTTTCGAGTATTTCTTTGGTATGTCTTAAGATTTTCTCTAAAAATGTCAAAATCATGTTTTTGTAAATATTTTTTAGCGTTTATTTCAAAACGTGAGAAATGTTAACAAATAAAGTATTAATAAAAGTATATTTTCTATGGAATCAAATAACTTTCGACACAACTTTTGAAATTCAAGAGTTAAAAAAGTGAACATTTGTGACAAAAAACATGAGATGTGTTTCAAATTCTTTTTCCAATTTGTCGCGCATTCAGTGAGGAGAGTGAGAGAGAGAGAGAGAGAGAGTGAGAGAGAGAGAGAGAGAGAGAGAGAGAGAGAGAGAGAGAGAGAGATGAATTTTGTTGACCAATTTTTATTGAATGTCACCCGAAGTGAACCAAATGTCTGTTCAGAGATTGACACAAATTTGCGACAAATGCAACAAATTTATGTCTGAGTAATGATTGACAGCCGTGTAATAACTTTTCCGATGTTAGAGTCGGGGCTAAACAGAGTTTACACAGAGTTAGGCCTCTCTTTCTGTCATATGATTGTCCTTTTTGTGAGACATATGTGTATTTTATATATTTCTTAACACTGAATTGCATTCAATATGTCATTCAATATATAGATATACTTAAAGCCAATATAAAAAGAGAATAAGTTTTTTGTGTTGCAATCGGTATCGCAATAACAATATGTGAACTGAAATCGAAATTCAGGTCTTTTACTGTTCTTTTGCTCTTTTTGTTCGTTTGTGTGAATAACGTATCAAAAAATGAAAAGTAAGACTAAATATAGTGATGTTTATAATACAACGAAACGCATTATAAGAGTGATGTTGTTGTGCGTTGGCTGTACTATCAATGGTGAGCCTTATCCTTATCCTGCTTAAGAATCTCAATTGATTCAGAATGGGTTCATTGATTTTCCCATACAGTCAATGCTTTGAAGCAAATCATAGCGATGTATCCCTTTGTCCAAAACTTTGTCAAACATAGCAAAAGACCCGTCTCTTCACTCACTGCTCAAACTCTGCTCAAAGCTGTCAGATATTTGTAGACCAAACAACACATCAAAAGTGTATGCCTTCACTCATACCAAATCTCCAAAAGATCCTAATCTTATGGCAATATATCCAAACGATTTTTCGGACACAATTCACAATATATTCAAACCTATGATCCAAAAGGTATCCGTCTTTGAAGAGCACAGCTGTGGAAAATGTTTCAACAAAACTGTTTTAACGTTTAGTTTATTACTTATTTATTATTCACTTTCTTTAGTAAATGAATATATACTATATGTTATCGTCAATCGCCCCCTCCATCCCTCCATCCCTCCATCCCTCCATCTTTTACAAACTCATAATACCTGCAATTCATTTATTAACGCAATATTTATTAGAAATGTCAGAGAATTCAATGAAATCATTGATTAATAAGTTTTGCTAAGAATTTATCTAAATTTATGAAAATTAATTCCATTCGATTATCAGATGATCCGAAGTAAACAACTTTTTATTAATTCATTCATAAACTCGTTATTGAAATTATTGATCACTTTTTGAAACATTTCTTTGAATGTAATTAACTTTTATTCTTAAAAAAAGTGTTTTCACACCAATTAATAGCTTAATTAGTTTAATGTAGAGAATATTTTCCTTTCTTATTCACTCTAATTCTTTGACCATGGTTATTGGGATATTTCAATTTTAATTTAATAAAAATAAGAAACACTGCACTCAAATCAATAAAAAAGTGATTTTCATAAAAAGAATATTTTTTTATTCCCATTTATTCATAAATTCTTTAATTTAATGAATAATATAAAAGTATTTCTCAATTAATCTAAAATTATTTTATCATAATTATTGTTGAATAAAAATAAACAAGGAATAATTTAAAGTTTATTATGTTTAAATAGGATAGGATATTTAACCAAGATAATTTTATTCAATTGGTATTGTAATATAATTAGTGTCTTGGCCAATTTTTCCAATTTTCCTAATTTTCTCATTCATGTTATTCCGTCTTTTGATTTAATTAAAAGTTTACTTTAAATGGAAATCAGAGGAAATGTTAAATGAGATTAAATGAGTGATTGACAGCTCAAAAACGGGACATTAGGTTCTGAGAAGTGCCAAAAGAAGGAAAAGTGTTGAAAAGATTAGTTTCTATAATCTAATTGTGAAAAGCAGTCGAAACGTACAGATTTGTGATCCTTTCTAATGAGGTTCAACTCAACAGAACTATTATTATAATATTCAACAGAACTGAAACTGAATTCAATTGATTTTCATTGAATATATCGGTTAACATATGTCCACAACCGGTAAAACATATTATTTCAAAACCATAACAAGTTTTCTGATATAAGGCTATAATTTAATGATTCTCTGATTTAAACATAACTCGGATTTAGAGAAAATTATTCAATATTTTAAAAATTGATAAATTATCATGATTAATTTTAAATTTAATAATAAATTAGAATCGCTTAAAATTGAAGTTTTATTGGAATTTTAATTTTCAAATGCCATTACCAAGCTCATTCAAGTCTTACATTTTAAAATTATTAACTTCAATACTATGTAGTAGTGTTGGGAAAATATAAGAATTTTATTTGCATTTTGTGTTATACAATGTATTATATACTGTATTATTTCCGTATTTAAAATAATTATAAAGATTATCAAGATTTATCAAGCTTATAGTTTGTATTATAATAGTTTTATAGGCATAAAATACAATTTTAAACACATTCAATCAAAAAGAAATTTGAAGAGAAAGTCATATTGGCAATATATTTTTAAAAATAATTTTCTCACTCCAACTATGATTTTGCCTTGATTTTATTATTTTATGAAATTTAATTTTTTTCATTCAAATAACTAGTAATTTTTCTAATAATTTTACATTTTCAAAAATGTTATTTTTAAATTTATAAAAGATAATCACTTGTTTTAGGGTTATTTTTAAAAAATTAAATCAAAGTCGATACGTATATTTTTGTCTTTTAATATTCTAATTAATTCAGAAATAACTTTAGTTGGGATAATTTAAATATTGGTATTTTATTAAATTATCTAAATCTAATTTATATTTCGGTCAAAACTATATTTTGGGTTGAAAGATATTTTTTCTAATAGGTAGCGTTATAATTTGTATGTATGGCAAAAAAACATTTCATTATCCATTGTATTTGTATTTGACCCATCCCTACTATTTAGTAATATTTATTTCACCTTTCATATACATTATATCCTGTTAATTATCTATTATATCAGATAGATGACTTTTTATTGTTAATGTATACAAAATTAAAATATTTTTAAATCCAATTAATTAAATAACCATTCTAATTTTTTAATTTTTAGCAATATTTCTAGGTATACTTTTAACTAGGGCAAAAGGGAATTTCTAATAAATTTTATCTGATATATACATATATATATATATATGTATTTAATGGCCATATCTCTCAGTCTATGGAGAGTCCATTAGATTTTTTGAGAAATATTTTTCTATATATTAATGATCCTCACATACAATTCTCTTGGCCAAGAAAATTTCTTTTGAACAACCCTACTCTTAACTGTACAAATGTTCAAGCGGCATTTTTAAAGCACTATTCTAAAAACCCTTATGTTCTTAAATTTTCCTTTTTAGTTTTATTTATAATTATTACCAAGTTCATTTAAAAATTCATTTAAAAACTATCCCCTTTAATAATAAATTATTATTATTAATTGATATTTCAAATATTCACCTTTCATATAAATTGTATCATGGTCAGTCTTCTGTTATAAAAACTACTGACTAATAAGTACTCAATAATGTCTGAAAGTATAAACAAATAAATTTAATAAAAACCGCAAATAATTTCTAATTTTCAGCACTATTTCTGAAAATTGAGTCTACTTTTTACGCCCATATTTTTATGCACATATTTTTAAAATTCTTAAATTCTAAATAATAATCTATAATCTAAATAATTATTATTTAAAAGTTAAATGTTTAATCAATTATAATTGTGAAGGAACTTACCTGGAGGTAAATCAGAGAACAATAGTATAAAATAAAACAAAACAAAATATTGAGTTTATAAACAAATTCATAAGTAAATAAAAGTTTAGTTAAAATGTTAACTATATATTAGAGTCAATAAATGTCTAAATGTTGAACACAAAGTGATGGAAGTCTTAATATATATTGTAAAAGATGTGAAAGTTTAGAGTAAGGGATTCAAAGTTCACTTTTTATCCCTATAAACACAACTTTTGCTCTATATTTTAATTACACCAATTTTAATGAAAAAGTGAGTCCTCACTTAACAATTAGTAAAACCTTTCTTAAATACCCTTACAATATGGGACGAACACAACATTCAAATATATGTTTTGACCCCAAAATTATTTAGTTTTTAGATTTTGAAAAACTTTAAATACGAAAACAATTTAAATGTGAAAAAAAGAAATGCTTACAAATATATCCAAAAGTTTAAGGGTGAAAATAAATTGAGAAAGCACATCATAATAATTTATAATCAATCTTAAGATGGTCATGGTTATATATGATAATTCTAAAAATCTATTAATAATATAAATTATTATTTTTAATAAAATGAATGTAAATCACACAAGGTTAATTTAAAATTTATGTTAAAAATAAAAATGAGAGCCGAACCCATAAATATGAATCAAATGAAACAAAAATCGGCGAAACTCTTTGAGTGGTTTAATACACTTTTTGTTAATTTTGTTTACTTTCTTCTTATTTTGTCGGACGTCTAACCCCTCTGTTAAGGGTATAGTAAAGGCATAAGTGGTAAACCATTGAAATACTAAATATTTGTGTTCGATATATGAATCGATTGGTTATTTGTGAGAAAAGAACTGTTGGCACAGAATTACATTAAAAGGAAGTTCGGGATAATTGAATAAATAGAATGAGAAGACTATTATTGTCAAAGTGTTAACAAAATGATTGCAAGATTCAAATGATTCATCTGTTAGTTGAGGGCAAAAGTCTTTTAATTTATTTGATTACTTCGGATACATATTCGCAGAAATGATTACAATTTAAAAGAATAAAAGGAATACACGAATGACTGAATAGGAATAAAATTGATGGGAAGTTAGCCGTCGAGGCTTTGGTGAGAAATGAATGCCTTTTCTTGTATTGATTGCTAACATTGTATGCCTTAACGACACGCGACTTCTGAGTGCTTTTGAACGATAATCTCCGCCCAAATCCATTAAAGGGGACCGAATGAGGGAAACCACTAAATTTTGATTAAGCATTATATGAAGCGAACACAACATAATTCATATCAGACTCGAAGAGTGTTTATCGAAAAAAGTATTAAACCGTTTGATTGTGGATTTCATCCAAAAGCCAAATAGTCTTTTAGCCAAAGCCATGCCTTTAGGCTTTCAGATGGAATCACAACTTCGATATCAATTGGCTTAACATTAAAAGTAAACTTTTCGTATCAAATCTGTCGACAGAAAAGTTTTTAGAGCGAAATATATTTATCTTTAGTTTGAGCTCAGAATGACAACAGAAAATGCATTAGCAATAGTGCAGAGCCAGTGATCGGCCCAACGGTCGCATCTTTCCATTTATTCGTTGGCATTTGTGACCTATTAGTTGAGGCCATACATCAACGGATAAAGTGCTTCAATATTTGTTTCTCTCTTAGAGTTAGTCCTCACACTTTCCTCACACTTTCCTCACACTTATGTCATTCATTCGATTTCTCCATTTTATCGTTTAAGTCAATTC